>KZ308840.1:211678-234262 GCA_000376725.2 Ladona fulva
GTTCAAATAAAAATAATATTATACAATAAGTAGAAATAGAAGTAACTAAAGTAGGATACATGGTATTTATCCATATAGTCGCATGTACAATATTGCATGGAATATCATGACAGGAGATCATACAATAAATCTACATACATCTTGATTGTATCGTTTTTTGAACGCTTTAACATTTTTCGGCATTGGAATGAGAATTCCAGGCAAAGCATTCCATTTCCTAATGCCTATATTAACGAATGAATATTTCTCTATATATGTTTTCTGCTCGCGTTCTTTGATTTTTAAACTATGATTTCCGCGTACAACATAACTCGGAGATTTGAACCTGGTACGCAGTTCAACCCAACACTCTTCGGAATTACATGCTTTATACTTTCCGGCTAATCTAGAAGTCTTCCTTCTCGATTCTAATGATTCCCATATCATATGAGCTAGCATTTTACTTACACTTTCTGTTTTCCTGTGATTGCCGACTACATACCTAGCCGCCTTTCTTTGCACGCCTTCGAGCTTTTTAGTAAGGCCTGTTTCGTGGGGATCCCAAACATTCGTTCCAAATTCTACAATTGACCTGACCAGGGATGTGTACGCTATTTCCTTGACACCCTTCCCACTTCGTTTTAGGTTCCTCATTACGAAATATTCCTATAAGCCTTCGCAACAATGTTCTCGATGTGTTTTCCCCATTTAAGATTTTCAGTTATCCTAATACCTAGATCGGAAACGATGTTAATGTTTTCGTCATTTAGAGAGTAATTATGAAGTATTTGAGACTTTCCTCTGGAAAACTACATTTACATTTACCGACATTAATTTCCATTCCGTTTAATTTAGTCCATTCCACTTGTCGATTTAAATCATTTTGCAGAATTAGGCGATCATGAGCATTCGTTATACGCCTATATAGTATGCAGTCGTCGGAAAATAGTCTGGTATAGGATTTAATATTCGCTGGGATGTCATTCACGTAAATGAGGAAAAGCAGTGGCCCAAGAACGCTACCTTGCGGAATACCTGAAGTAACAACTGCCTCTTTTGAGAAAACATCTCCGATTCTAACTTTCTGTTTTCTCTTCTTTAAAGAAGTTGAATCCAATCCATAACTCTATGATCGATCTTTAATTTCCGTGTCTTTGTTATTAGGAGGTCGTGCGGTACTTTATCGAATGCCTTTGTAAGATCGATAAAAATCGCATCTATTTTGTCCATGAGATCCATGGTTTCTGCAGTATTTTGAACGAGACCAAGGAGCTGAAATTCATTGAGTTTCGAAACAAGTGAGTTAAGCTTTTCAGTGTTTCCATTTGCCAGGAAACTAATTAGACAAGCTGTAAAAATTTAATGTTGTGCCATTTCCTTGGTCTCCCCTACAAAATTTTTCGTCGGTACTTCGGGGTACATACTATGTTGAAAAAATGGTGGAATTAGTTGTGTAGCCAGTATTTGTCTATTGGTATGTGTTTTCAGAGCCATGGAGTGAATACCAAGTAGCCTACTATCCAGGGGCAGGATAACCTCCTCCAACTATCTAATAAAAATCGAGACAGATATATTCGTATATTAACGTATGTACACCGCAGGTTGCCAGCATCTTGTGCAACTCTAAATATTCAAATATGCACATTTTTGTTTTTCTTTACCTTAAACAAATATAGATTAATTTGTAAATCCTTAGCTTTATATTGTGAACTTTTTAACACAGATTTCACACGATAAAGGAGAAGAATCCACAACGCAACCGAACTACATAAAGATTCACACCAAATTGGGTGGCTAGATGTTTGTCTCATCTCTGACCTAAAAAAAACTATTATCTGGTAAGAGACTATGACTTCTTTGCTTGCGTGGAATAAGAACAACCAGTAAGACGAAACTTTGGTCGTGACATTCGGCCGACCTCTTGTTGCTTGATGCTGCTTTTAATTATAGCACCAAGGAAGAAAAAATTAGGAATGTTAGGCATTGTTCTTCTCAGGCATCACTGAGGTGTCAAGATTCTTCGTTAGGCTTCAAATACTCGTGACCAGTATCGACTTCTCAGACACTGCATCGTGTGGCTACACATCTGGTTGAGAGTTCAGAATCATTATAAAAGGCCTGATTTGAGACGAGGGCTTATTTACCAACGGTCGAGGATTCAGAGAATAACGAAAAAGGTCCGGTCGAGGTTATTGGATTGGAATAGGCGCACCATATCTCGCCATCTGTTCTCTCAGATACGCGGAGGAATTGCCTTTAAATCCCCCATTGACTTTGCGTCTGTTGCCGCCCTTTAGATGCCTTTGACTTGCTCACAACAATGGAAATGTATTAAACAAAGTAATTTACGCAATTTGTAATTGATAAATTCAATCGCGCAAACCCTTTTGTAATTTATTAGTAGTATTGTTAAAAGTGCTTCGACAGCTTTGGTCATTTCGCACGTGGGCCCCCACCGGGAATCGAACCCGTGACCGCTTTCACCGAAGTCGAACGCGTTGCCCACTTGGCTATCCGGGAGCCCTTTTGTAATTTAGTTGAGGCCACGTAAAAGATAATTACTTCTTTTGATATTACTGTTTTTAGACTACAAGTATTTTATTATATCTAAATTTGGAATAATTTGAAGACATTTGTATTAGGTGACGGAAACGAAGTTATAAATAATAGTTTTTGTGAATAATTACTTTTATATTACTTTTCAGTGCCTTTAATTTTTTCTATATCATTAGTAAAATAGCCAGTAATCTCATAAAGAGGTGCGGAAAAGTAGTTTTAATTAAAATTTTTGAGGCAGATTGAGGCTAAATTGATACTAATGAAGAGATAGCGACATCCATATACAATCGCTGTTTGCTATGCTTCATAATGCTGAGAATGTGTTTTAATCTCCTGCGGCTCCCGGATAGCCAAGTGGGCAACGCGTTCGACTTTGGTCAAAGCGGTCCCGGGTTCGATTCCTGGTGGGAGGCTACGTGCGAAATGACAGAAGATGTCGAAGCATTTTTAACACTACTACTAATCTCCTGAATCTGTCGAGGCAACAGAATTTGAGATTTAGCTATTTCATTAGACGTTAGCTTTGATTAATGAATTCATTAAGGTGGTAGCTGCAGGTTTATTTTGCTGCTGAATAAAATCGCAAAGTGGAAATCACAGTTTACGTCGATAGGCGAACCGATTTTGAGTCAATGTTTATCGTTCGTTCAAAATTATCCGTCATGCCTTTTCAAACAGCGAAAAATGAGCCATCGATCCTGGTTTTCTTTAGAATATTAGTGTGAACCTACAGTAGCCCGTATTAATGGAAGTATGGAATCAGTCGTGTATCACTCTTGAGCTTCCTCATTATCCCCAGAGCCAAACTGATACATATTTGGAAAGCGAGAACAGCTTAAAATGCTCTTACGGAGTAAAACACAACCTCTTCGGCTGCTGGCATCCTTTAATCTCGAAAAATGTATTTTTAGCTCACTCATATATTCTTATATGCTCTTTCTTTTTAATTTATTAAATTTTCAAATCTACAAATGCTTCATACATCATCTTCCTCACATTCATACATATTGCAATCTTTTCAGGAGAACAAACATTTTATCTATGCATTTTCTTATAATTAAACTGCCCAACAGAATGCAGTACTTCAGTTTCTTTTATTTTATTAACTTTTCACTTAGTAACTAAATATTTTCCACTATTCACGCATCCCTTTACAGAAATAAGTGATTTTATTCGCAATTGAGAATAAAAATTTGTTTCTTCGCACTATTTCATTTCACAGTGCTTCACAAACAGAAGAAGTATAATTTCGGATACATATTTTTTCGAATGGTTTCACTTTTTGCTTCTAATCATTGCTTACTACTAGTAATAGAAAAGGACAGTGTTTTCCAATAATTTAGGTCTTTTGCAGCTTACGCAAATTAGCATTTCTGCTAACGAAGGTTTAGACAAACAAATAAGATTTTTAAATCTTCGTTAACCAAGATAGCATTGTAATTGTTTGCTTGTTGGCTTTCGCAGCTATGCAGTTAACGATACTTTTTTCTATAAGAGTGCGTAAAAACTTTCTTTCACACCCCTTCTTTCTTGCATCTCTGGTTAAGATGTTTTGTTCTTAAGAAACAGACGTCTTTTTGGGCGTAATTGGGACGAGAAAGTCCCTTCTTCTATGTAACCCTTCACAGAACATAGTTCAAAACAAATAAAACTATTTCGTATTTTAAGAAGGCATTCAGACTATAGTAAATACACATTTTTACAAGTACGAATATCAAAAAAAATAAAAAGATGATAAACGTTTAGAATGGCGTGAAAATCAGGTCAGTTTAATAAACAGGAAGCTCTATTCAAACTGTCAGGGGAATTTGGTGTTGTGCTTAAGGACTGACATGTAGCTATTGGAATCAGCAGAATTGTGAATCAGAACGAATTTGAGGTTGGCTGCACGCGTCATAAAATTTAATTCCTCTATGGGATTGGAATATTCATTTCCGTCCCTCAATTTCGTATCGACCAAAATGATCTCGTGTCCCACTTATTGCTGCATTCTCGTCGTCCATCACTGTCCTACTCTCCTTAACACATCTAGAACGGAAATGCTTTGATTTCTGTGGCTGATAGTGAACAATAGGTTTTCTCGGCTCCATCTTCCAGGATAGAGCGTACCGTCACGGTAAATTTCCTTGTGTATCCAATTGTACGTCTTATTTCTGAATTGGCCCGGTAAGGAGAAAAAAAAACAGCTTGCTCTGCAAAATATTTTCCCGTAAAAGGTCCTGAGTGTGCATTCGAGAAGCGCTAATAAGTTACTGCAAATAAGTCATCCACATTAATGCATTGTACTCTCGAAACATTTTTCTTCAGTTTACCCATTTTGGTGCAACTAAAATTTACATTGTAATATTGTACTTAATTTACTAGTAGTGAGTAAACTCTATCGCAGTTTATTAAGTTATTTACTACTATACTATGAAATGACTAGGTAAAAGAGAGGCATTTATTGCCTAACCTCGCGATAGAGCAGCAGAACAGCGTTTCCCAGCCTTTATGGTCTCATGTCCCATCATCCATCTCCGTGAGACAGTCTCACCAAGGTTGGAAGAATTTCTAAAAGGCGTAATTTACCATTTTACTAATAGTTTTCTAGCGAATGGCAACAAAACACATTTGCTCTGAATTATTTATTTATTTATCTACAGGTTTCCACTGCAGATAGACAGAAGTACCTATTTATATTACATAATATACTACATACTACTTTTACAAGTATTTTAACAAATACAAGTATTTTACAACTACACTTCGAGAGCACATTTCTTCTTGAATGATTTTGGATTTTCAAGAAATTAAAGAGCGATCCAGGGCACATGTTCCACTCGGCTATGCCTCTATTCAAAAAAGAGTATTTAGCTATATTGGTTCTTTGCGGCCTAAGTTTTATTTCATGGTTATGACTTCTTCCAAAAACTTTGGAATTTCGATTAAGCTTTTAAAACCTTCCCATCCCTTTCTGCCACCAATTATCTAGTAAACGCAAGCCAGTCTATTTGTCTTCCTCCTCTTCTCTAGCCATTCGAGGACCTTTAATAGTTAATAAATATAATAGAAATGAATGTGATATAATATATTAGAAAAATATGGCTAAGACGAATAAAATAATGCGACATCAACCTGCTCGACTCCCACCAAATAAACTTGTAAGTCTCACAAGGCCTGACCTGATGATGGCGCGAGCCGAAACAGGTCGTTAGATTAAATATTCTCTGTGGAAATAACGAAGTGCTTACTTATTTTGTTATTATGGCTTTCCATGAAGTCCGGCCAAATACCATTGAATTTACTTGTAAGTCTCCTTGGAGATACGCGTCCCACCTGCTGGGAACACCGATTTAAAATATTTAGAGTCAAATAATTAAACGATAAAAGTAATAAAATATCGTATTTTCCTGTCGTATTTTCGTCACTTTGCAGGTGAATGTAACATTTAAAATTAAGGGATAAATCGTAAGGAAATTGAAAAATTGTACATGTATGACACAAGTATTTTAAAGTACTTAAAATTACTTCCGTTTTAAATACTACATTTGCCAACTCAATAACGAATACATCAAGGTACGTTGATGGAGATGAGCTTTCTATATTTTCGAAGTGTTTGGATTAATTTAAATTTGTATAATTTTCAATAAAATTATATCTGAAGTTATACAATTATTTAGCCTCCGCTTAATTTGAATTTGAATTCCAAGTAAATAGACATGACTAAATGAATGACGACCATCCACCTGAGGGAACTCGGGTGCGGATTTCCATCGGGCCCCCCTACTTCCTTTCCTCTGCCCATTTGCAGTGCTTTGTAAGTAAAGAATTATATTTGGCAGAAAATCATTCATAACTGATACATTTTTTGCCCTCTGAAAAATAACCAAGTATTCTTCTCAAAATGGGACTGAGGTGGCCTATGGGCAAAGGTGCTTGGCATCAACAGAACTCCCCTATTGGCCGCCCCTGGATTCCGTACAAGATTAATACAAACGCAATGAGTGCAACTGTCTCTAAAAAATCACCTTAAGCTAATTTGCGTAAGGACAAACGGAATTGAATAATATCGAGATGACTGGGGCTCGAACCCAGATCATCTCCTTTTCAGGATTTTGAAGATAGATTTTCACTAACACACGGACCGGCCACGGTGGCGGAGTAGTTGGCGTGCTAGTACATACATTAGCGCTCCAATACGAAGGTCCAGGCTTCGAATCCCGGCTAGTCGGATTTTTCTGGCAAATGAATGGTCGTGTGTGTTCGCACGAGTGTTCATCCTATTTTTATTGTTTGTAATATTTAGTAAAATGGACGTAATGAATCCATTCTTGCGATATCTGGTGGAACTTCTCCATGATTATTAGTAAATAAAACACAAGGACGGAGTAAGATTGTGTTCTTATTTACTAAAACGGATGTAATTGGGATTAGCTGTCTGTATGCATTATAGAAGTTATTCTTATTAATATTAAGCGTGCAGATTAAATACATATTTCCCTTATCCTTGTTTAATCAGCATAGTTTTAATTTAAGAAGATATTGAAAATAGAGAGATATTGTATTCTGCTTATAAATTCGTAGATGGTGGACTTGAATAGAACAAACACCCGAGGTTTTCGTGTACACAGGAAATGGTTCTAACCATTAAGCTTTACCTCTCGTTCCTCCACCAATGCGAATTCATCGTATTTTAAATCACAAATTCACAAAGAATAAGACAAATTTAACACGAAAAACTATTAAATTTTATGTATTAAATGTTAAGTTGCGCTATAAATTTATTATCCTTCATTAATAAGTAAATAAGAACGTGAGTTTATTAAACACGGAAGCTGAGAAACGATTGTCATGAGTTATTCCTACTATATTTCCTACTGCATTTCCTACTGCAAGGATACCTGCTTAAGATGTTATTCTTTATCTTTTACAGAATTACGTCAGAGTTGGTATGCCGAAACATGAAGGTATACATCCATCGTAAGGTGTCTAAATTTGAGGTAATTGAAGTAATTTAATCGGAGTATGTGTTCTGGATTAGGATAATTTTTGTAAACAAGGAATTTAATGTAGATTTCCGTTTTGAATTCTTACGGAAGATAAGAAAAATTCCTTTACGACTAAGTCTGAGTGCTAATTTATCCTCTAATCAGATCATGCTTTAGAAGTTTCAATAATTTCAATTGCTAAAGAAATAAGAAATGTTGCGTTGAAATGAAAGGTTAAACTGGAATTGCTATCTCTTTTTGAATAATCTTTCTTCCCATCCAAAGTAATAAGTTTCACTTATTTGTAAAAGGGAATACTACATACAAGAGTCAAACTAATTCTGATTTCACAATCATTGGGCACTTTTCATATCTAATTTTTAAGCATGATCCATTCGAGCCACGTCAAATAGCCTCAGTTTTTCTTTTGAAATGGCAGATACGTAAAAACTGATTTCATTTATTCGCCCTCTTAGTTTTACTTTAACACGAGATAATTCGATTAGACGTGGGCATGCTTCGTTGTCAAATTTCTCAAATAGATCTCAGAACCATATGCGACTCATCGAATGCACTGCAACAGCGTTATTTATAATTCCAGTGACACAGATGAATCACGAAGTCAATCCAGTTGTACACAAATTACGATTCAGGGATATTTTCTTAAGATCAACGACACTCTACCAAGGAAAAACGAATAACGTGAAGACGAATGTCCCAACATCTTTTTACTTATGTTACCTATGTATTAGTTTTCTCTCAACTGCACTTCTTTTTCAGGGAGAGGGTTATCAAGAATAGAAGTTCCGTAAGGCTAATGATATCATTTTAATATTTTCCATTATGAATTTTTTCTTCCACTTTTCTGTTTTCTAGCTTGAGTGGTAGAAACACTGTTCTTTTCAACATGTATATAATCCTCTTCTAATGTGTTCATTGCAAAGATTTTTGGAATTTTGTCCTGACAATCGTTTTATAAATAGTTTATGTCGTTAATGGATTAATGTTTTTTGAAGTTGTAACGATCATCGCTAGATGTGCTGTAAATCCCAGTATTCGCTCTCAAAATTTTTTGTTAAGATGATATAATCAATCTTAGCCTACTTTAGGATCACTACCCTTGCGAAAAATTCATGTTTATTTCATCTTTCTTGTATTATTCAGATGGTCAATTATCTTAGTTTCCATAATTATTTTCATTGTGGAATGTTAAGCATTATATACTAGAGATATGTAAGAGTGTGGTTTGGGTCAGAGTTCCTAGAAAGCCATATTCCCAATGCCCCCGTTACTGTAGGTTAGGTTCCGTCTATTCCTCGGCTGTATGTATTAAGATCATAAATATGCCATTGGCGAAGCCGGAGATATCTGGAGGAGCAGATATGGGTGACGTCATCCAGGGCCCGGGTGCAGGGTTGCGGTTTGGCGGTGTCCTTTTGAGCAGACTGTGAAAGGACACGGGCTAAAGAGGACAACTGTTCGAATCCCTGGGGTTATTACCTACGTACCGTTCATAATAAACCCTCTAGATAAATCTTCTAGACTCTCTCCTTTACTTTTAGACTCTCTTTTTACTACATCATTCCCTGTTGAGGATCGCCGAAGTCTGGCTCCAAGAGCCTGAATCTAGCAGGAGAAGGATTTCGTGTTTTTCTGGCCAGATAAATGATTACCGACGATTTGATGGCTAACGCTGCCATCGTCCTCGGAGTGCTGAGTAACTCAAATCTCTGAGGACGATCGCAAAGTCAGAAATCTAATTGTCGGCAACTATTCATTTGATCTGGTAGAGAGCCCAGGTGGACTTCATTTATTAAATACCAGTGTCTCAATTTTCAACTTTCAGGATAAGATAAGGATTCGCAATTAATAAAATATGAGTCGGAGGAGGACAATGAGGAGAGAATAAGATAAGATAATTATCTATTGGTGAAGCGAAGAGGAGTAATGCCCGAGAATGAAGTCTAAAAATGAATGGAAATCATCATATCTGTAAAAATAGCCATTTTTACCAAGCACAAAGAACGGCTCAAGTAAAACAACCTTTTGATGTTGACATACTCAAACACTTACTTGACTTACGCAAAACTTATGAGTGATAAACTGCTGGAAATGGTTGGTCGGATAAAATAGTTTAGAATTTTAGGAAATAAATTTGATTTATAAAGGTACAGTCAGAGGTATAAAAGTTAAATCAATGCAGGTAATATAAGATTAAGGATCCAGTAGGAATGGGCTCTGCGGGGCAATAGCTACTCTGTAAAACATCTGTCCCTCCACTCCAGCGCTTGGTCGAGGACCAAATACCGTAATGCCTTACCCTTGGTAGCTGCCACAGCTCTGTCAGCCTACGCGTAAATGAAATGGCCCTATGAAGAGTGCTTACATACAGAGGTTTAAGAAAACGCGGACCTAATTTTAAGAAGTACATACATACATTCATGGAAACTTTGCACATATGCGACGAGAAAAATAAAGCAAACGCACCATATGACCATTTTCAGACAATGAAGAAGTCGCAATTTAGAATTGGGATGCACGTATATATGTCGTCCAATACGTCTTTTTACTGCAACATGAAGATTGTGTTATAATGTATTGTTAGAACCCTCGTTTCGCTAATCCTCCTACTAAACTCTTATAGAAATGGAGATGCATAGACCAATTATTCTTTCTTAATTATCATTTGCCGGCCTCGGTGGTGTAGTGGTTAGCCTGCTAACCTAGTAACGCCGAGGTCACGGGTTCGAATCTTGGTAAGGCCAAGGTTGTTTGTGTTCACGGTTAATTGTAATTGTGGTCTCAGTAGATTAAAATTCGCTTTAATAAAGTCATGGTTGTTATTATTATATGCATATACCTATATGCGAGTAAAAGTTATTTATTTATTTATTACCATACCATTTACTGCATACTGCAAGATTTATGGTAATAATTTTTTCCAACTCTCGTTTCGCACAGGTTTCACGTGTGTTTCAGGAAGTGCTTCAAAATCGAATTCCGACGTTTACCCGCCCTAGCATTGAACCACGTAACAACTGGGAAGTAGAATAAGTACACTATCTAAAATAGTCACATAGAAAGAAAAAATGTTTCATGTGCCATCCTTTTGATGCCACAGAGGAATCGTGCAAAGGTCCTCTTTATTTCACCTTGGAAATTACGGCTTTGGAATTTTCCCATTTTGATATCTTAGATCTAATCCACTTCAAATATAGATTCATAACCAAACAATAACACGTTAATTTAAAGTCGAAATAGCGACAAGCTAAGATATTGAGAAATTATTCTTACAACCGCACAAAAAATTATTAGAGAATGGTTAAACAGTATAAAAATAGACGAAAAAGTTTTAGAAACATAAATGGGGCAAACGCGTCCATGATAAACTCACACTTGCCTGAAATATGTACAGGTTACTAAGAAAGAGCGAAAAGAAATGTAAAGAAGACAATATTACTAAAATTCAAATTACAATATACAAACTAATCAATTTGCAACTAACTTTACACAATTCTGATCCATCTCACAACTTCGCTCTGAAAACTGAAGAAAGAAATACGGTGTCTCCGTCGTTTGCTAGCCGCAGTGATAAACAAGGGCATGTATATTTCATTAGCGACTAAGTTTAGTGGAGGGGTTTGCTTAGTAAGGCTTAATAGCGCCTTCACAAAATCTGTGAATACAGCTTCTGGAGTTCGTCGCCACTTAATAGTTGCATCGGGTTAATAAGTATTTTTATGAATATGGCAGTCGATGTCCATCTATAACGTAATTTAGTGACCAATGGGGGCCCTTGTAGCTTCTTTGTTCTTTCAATTCGTCTTAGGGCCCTCGAAGGACCTCAGGATGGATATTACAATACCCTATTTAAGCTAATCTATATGGGATAAATATCCCGTATGGGGTAAGCTTAGTTGTGGAATCATTTTAACTGCGGGTTAAGTTCCGGGTTTTCAGAGAAAGTACATTTGCGGAAGACGTAAATGGTATTATGCGATCCCCCTACTACTTCGGCCGCTCCGACAATGAGATTAAAAATGAGAAATAGATGCCAGGACAAGTCGTTTTAGGGACTCATTCTTTCCGCGAACGATACGCAATAATAATAAACTGAAGAGATAACTCGAACGCTTGGTGTTTACACCCCCTGCCACACGCCGAAAGGCGGCTTGCAGGGTATTTATGTAGATATAGTTCCTTTAATACATTCTTCGTATTTTATTTAGAGTCCATTTTAATGCCCACCAATTATCACGAATAATAAAGTCCATGTGGGGCAACAATTTCTGGGGTACGAGTCGAAACATGTCGCACGTGAGCTGGGCGGTTTTGAAGCAGCCTTTACACGTATAAGTATGTAATTAATACTATATATATTCATTCGTATACATTCATTACTTGGCTAACTTTGGCTTCTCTTCCTTTATGTAAAATTTGATCTCGAATAAAAATTAATTGCGAGATTAGTACAAAATATTGAAATCAATTAAATGCGATTCTGAATTCGTGAACTGATCGCTGAAGGAAGTGAGCAGCGTCGGTAATACCAAGCTTCAGTTCGACCATTTATGATGTATAGAATTGTCTGTCATTGCACACGTTTCTTAACCAATGTCATTCATTCTATTCATTTTCTCCTTCGCAGACTTGGAAAATGTCGACTCACACTTTAACAATTACTGCCACTTAGATCCATGCCCTTAAGAGTATTGGAAGCCGTAGCATTGACATTGTGATTAACCAACCATATCTCCAAACTCTTCTCGAAAGCGTTTTCTATCAGAGAGGCAGTATCGTTTCCCGCCAGACTAAACAATCTTTTTCGATGAATTATGAATTCTTCGCTTATGTGGATCAAAAATATTGTCAAGAGGAAAGACCCTTCCTAAAGTAAGCTATAAATAATTCGAGGTTTCCGGCGAGTTACTAGGTTATAGTAGAGATCTATTGTTAGTCGGCAGCCTCGGTGAGGGAGGGTGCGAAAGAAAAACAAAAAATCATTTACCGTGTAGAGGGCAGTCATAGTCATCGATGACGCAACGGGACCAAGAAAAGCAATAGGCCGCTGAGAACGGTGCGTTCCTCTAGTTTCGATGTCTATAATTATTATTCCTTGCGGTTAATCATTGAATAATCGAGCCTGTTGATGACTACCGCGAGGAATGCAATGGTATCGGATCACTACGTAAAATAAGCGACGTAAATGTTTCCCCGGAGAGAGTTTAATTCATTAAGTTCTCTTCCCATGCGGCACTCGGCAGTGAATAGTGGAGGAATGGGCGGAACTGGACGCGACAGGTGGGACTCGCTTAGAAAGTATCTGAGTTGCCTTGTATTTAGCCGGCGTCGGAGCTTCCATATTTCAAATACCAAGGAAGCGGTCATCTTTCAAGAAAGTTGAGATAAATCGAATGGAATCATATTTATTGGGAAATGTAGCAGTTTTTGATTGCTTTGGTTGGTATTTTAGGCATGAATATTTATGTGAATTGAACGACATACTTTCTCGACTGTTCGTTATTTTTTTGTGCACTTTTCATCTTTCGCTAATATCAACACTTTTATTCAAAAGGGATTTACCACTTGACTTCCTTTCGGGAAATTATGAATAATTTTCAAAGCGTTACCTTTCGAGATGTACGAGTCACCTTGGTATGTTTTATGTATTTGGAGCAACTGTTAATGACCGTATGCGCTGCATTGTATGAAAGCATATTTCGTAAGAGTATAATTATCATTATTTTGTATTCATACTTGAATTCCGTATGCCATAGCCTCCACTTTTCTTAAATGTTAAAAAATAATTCTGCTGGTAACTTCCAACAAAACTATTGCCAAATCATCATTTTCAAAAGTTACGAAATTTTTCTTTTTTCTACTCTCATTTTCGTATTCCAATTTCCCTTGTCTTCCAGAGGACATTTGCGTTATTCTCTCTTTTGTTTCTACTGCACAATAGTCATAAACAATGCCGCTTCGAATAACCTGTATGGTGATCATATGACGCACTTTTGAGAGCAGCTTCTTCGTTATAATTGTTTGCGTCTTCCGTCAACTAGAAGTTGTTTTTACGCTTGAATTCTCGTCCTATTGAAACCACTCACTTGTTGAGTTTCATCTTCATCGACAGTACGTCAACTTTCCTCCGTGGTTACCGTATCTTTCAATGAACCCAATTAGAGCCAAACAACATTCAATTTCGTTCGTTAATACCATTACCTTTCGTTTTGACAGATCAATAACTACATCGGAAATTCCCTTGCCTTGACCTAGAACACTAAAGCTCATAATTCGCCGTTTAAGCCTACGAAAGCTAGTTTAAGCATTCAATTTTTCGTCTCTTTGAAGCTTTTGCAGAATTCCCTTCCAGCACTTTCGATTCCGCCTTCGGCTTTGCACAATTTCATCATTCGCGTTAGGGCGGGAACTAGATTTTTTCGACGCCGGTTCTACCATGAATAAAAACAAGAATCGAAATTCATACCTTGGCCCAAATTAAATAATAAATGTTCGTATTGCCGTATTTGGATTTCTAGGTCAATTGATTCGTTCACAATCATTCGATTGCTAAAATATGGGTCAAGGTTCAGATTAGCGAAGGCTTTTCCAGGTAGTTGTGGTGGAAAAAATATCCCCTGAGCGTATCAAGCTGCAGGAGCCGCATTGATCACAGAGGACACGGAACTAATCATCGGGTACATTGACTATTAGCATTAAACGACAATGCAGAGCTTCACCCAACATCGTATAGTTCAAAAATGCGGTTTAGTGCATCCAGTCTCGAGTGTGTCATAGATTCTGTGTGTTACATAACTCTCCTTTGCTTAGGCGGAGATCTTCACGGTGAAGGAAATCTGAATTTAATCCTCCGAACAAGAGGGACTGTGGAGTGTTCAGTGGTAGCTGTGTATTCGGGAAGGCGTTCTCATTGCGGCTTTCGACTGATTCTGCACCCGGGATGGATACCACCCAAGTGAAGGAGGACGTCCAAGGGACTGGCTCAAAATGGTGGAAAAGGGTGTTATCGTCATGGTAAGTACCCATATATTCATTAATTTTGTGGGATGGCACTCTATTTTTCGAAAAATCCGGGAATTGCCAATAATCCAATTATGATACAAAAAATGTCCTCTGTAGGAAGAAGATCATCATCATAATTATGGTGTACACGCAATATTAAATGTAATAAAAATTTGAATCCCTAACGTGTTTTATATACTACCGAAATCTTGCCTGCTTTGATACTTGTGATATCGTTACATTGTTCACTATTTTCATTTTTTAGAATTCCGATATAATGACCTCAACAGACGGTTTTTCACGTTTGGATCCCAGCATCCTAAAACAGACGAGGTTCGAAATATTTTAGCGAGTAACGGCATCTATCACACCCCTACTTTGAATGCAATATAAATGTTTTCAAGTGGCAATTAGATTACATTAGATATACCCTTTATAGGCTCGAGTGGGCCACTCTTCCACATAGCCTCGTATGTCGTTTCATTAGATTTCACAATCGTTAGCGAAAGAAGGAGTAGGTTGGAGAAAAATCCTCGCGTCTTCAGATTAACAAAGACAAAGTTGAGGGAAGTCGCCCTCGGAGAAGAGGGGAACCGCGGAAGCACAGAGTAATAAAATATAAAACCCAACAAGACTAATACAAAACGACATGTCACGACCACTAAGAATAAGACGAAAGCATCTCGGAGGAACCACTCGTTTACCTTAGTAAAACCTTAGGGTTCGTTGGTGTCGCTATCTATTTTTATGAAGAAGTGTCTGTTGTCCTGTGACCCAGTTCGCTCAACGCGCGTACGTTTTGGTAGATGTAGCTACACGCATACGATCTCCTTTACATTCACAAGCATGCCAAGGCGATAATCATCCACTCAAAGAGACCTCTATCATCACACTTAACCATAATCACGTATCCACTTGTTTCATTCGAGGAAAGTCTAACATGCGTTTCGACACTATCAATGTCATCATCCGAATCATCGTCGTAACGGCTCTCAAAACCCAGTCCCATTGATTCGATTTTTAAATATCCCGCTTTCTCTGCAAACTCCCGTGTCTAAAATGCACTCTGTCGAGTTAAACCGTGCTTTTGATTGATCGGTTCCATAAGTTTTGTTATGTTACATTAGAGTGTTGAAAACAAGCTCCAAAATCCGTAGTTTGCGAGAAAACCAACCGTTAGGAAATTCCAACCAATGGGGATTAGGGTTCTCCGTGGCTGCGCTTTGTAAGGTTATTATTCCCAACATGTACTTCGTAAAGGGAAGTTGTCTTCCTCCCCTGAAAATAGAATCGTAATTGCTGTGCTTGGCTACGTTGCTTGTTATTAGAAGCCTTCATGGGACTAGGGATGCATACAGTTACAAAATAACGTTTCGATTTCCCATGTACTCATTTCTTATCCCTTGAGATTACGAACGGATTTGCAGCCTTTTTACTTCCGCACGTGGAAAATATGGATCCGTAAAAATTCATTTTGAACACGTGGCAGGTGTCCCTGAATCACAGCGCAAGGTTAATCCAATGTCATCCACATGTGGCTATTTATTCCCAGTTCAAGGGTCTAAAAATGGGAGAAAGAAGCCTTCGACCCGAAGACTGAATAATCCCTTGCAGGTTGAAGAGACTTCTCGTAGTATTTGTGAGTTTAAAACGGATCTACAAAACTTTCGAATGACTGACTAAATTTCACCAGAAGATGAAAGAAAATTTGGATGTTTTTCCGCAGAATACGACACCCTTAAAACCGAAAAAAGGGGCGATATTTCTCTTCTTATAGACCATGAAATTTTTCTTGCGTTTTCCAGGAAATATTTATATAACCATTTAACGATATTGGTTTCTTTGCGTCGTCCTTCCTCATTTCAATGATGCAAGATGTTTTTATCCTTTTCTTAAGGATTTTTCTATTATTGTTGCTTTATGCTCGTTAATCTCTGATTTATACACGTTAAATTACCTTTTGTTTTCCATCTGAGAAAATTGCGGTAACTTCTCGATTTTTAATCTTGCTATTCATCGTAAATAGATTCTTCCGAGCGGTGATTTTGAACGCTTTTAACGAAATGAATGACTCATATTATGACATATATGGTGATAAAGATTGATTGCTGTGAAAGACATTCTTAGCTGATTACTCCGACGCATGACGCAGAAAAGTTCTCCTTTCTAATATATCTTACATTGCGCGGAAATACACGGAAAGCCTTGTGGTCCTGTGTATTATTTTCATCTTGGATGGAATGCCGTGCTTCATGCTCACAACTCAAAGATCAGAGGTCTCAAAGTGTACGCTCTGATTTTCTAATTAATAAGTAATCGATCGAAGACAATGTTAGGTGGATATTCAAAGACATTTTATGGGAAGGATATGAAGGAACTGTGCACATTACCATCTGGGAAGAGAAAAATCAAAGATGTGATTGCTGGAGAGCAAGCAGTGCGTAGGATATGGTTGCAGCTAATAGATTATAGAGAGAGGTGTATCTCAAGCTAAGAGTAGAATTGAGCAATGAAGAACACAGTGCGAACTGTAACTAACGGACCTGTCGGAATCGGAATGTCAGTGACGGTGATGCTCCACTATAGCATTAGGAGAAGCAGGCCTTGGTCTAGGTTTTATGGCTTACTCAATTTTAGTAAGCCAATAATTGCTTACCCAATTTTAGTAACTTATTGTAGTTTTTTCCGTGCACTTTTTTCAAGATGGGACACCAGATAGGCATGTGGGTAACGCATAATTAATAATCCTTTTTTCAACCTGTCTTTTAAATTACATCAGACGAAGGGTTAGATGTAAGAAGAGACTTGATAGTTTCAATCTCGCCGGAAGAAAGTCGTATTATTAATATTAATTATCGTTAAATTGATTCAAATACCATCAATTCCTTCTCGTCTTCTGTCGCATAATTCATAAAATCATCTTTTTTCGATCTTTTTGCCTCCTTTTTACTTCCTCGTTCCCAAAGCCAATTGTTATTTCATTTTATGAAAAAAAAAGTTCAAATCGATTGTACATCGATCAGTTTTAATAATTGAGAGCAACGCACGGTCTAAGGGAGTTATCAACCCTTGGAAATAACCTGGCTATGACGATAATTATTTTATAGTTATTTATGAACGAAAGTACTTCCTTTTATGATTTTACGTTATCAATTTAAAAGCGATAAAATATAAGCTGTTGAACACTAGAAGGATATACGAGTATGTAGTAAAAAATTGGTCTGCCTTTGGTTCACGTTTCTGGATTCCTTTCCATCTAAGGAATTAAGGAATAACCCCTTGCCGCCGTTCTGTCGTAACCTACCCCTTGTAACATAAGCTCGCAAAATTAACATCAGAAACACACCGTGAATGTGCGACGCTCGATTGAAGACGTCTGTTAATTTTTATGTGCTGGAGGATACCCAAGGCGTCCCAGCTGATCGAGTTTTGAGTGAATTGGGAAATTTTAAGAGAAAGATTACAGAGAGATTCATGATTGACACATTTATTTAACATGACAAATCTGCGCAACATTCGTGTGCTATGTTCTTTAGCTTATATTCGTCGCGTGCCATTCGCTGAATGGGAGGCGGGAGGTGAAAAAAAATCGTTTAATAAACAAAAATTATACTGCGTTCAGAAATTTAAAATATTTTTGAAAAACTCGTAATGATATTCCAAAGAAAAAATGCAAATCCCATCCTCCCTCTGATTAAAAAACTGAATTTTGCATAACAGAAAGGTGTTAAAAATTTTAAAGGATTCCAATTCGAAGGAACTTTGGAATAGTTCGATTATTAATCGGTTATTTCGATTTTCAGATGCTCTTTCGCCCTCCACTGTAGAAAGATGTTTTAAAAGGGAAATAACATAAATCCACCCTTTACCTGCTTTATCCGATATCATGCCTGATTTTCATCAGCTACCAAAATAACATAATAATGATATATTCGTGTGTATCAATATCTTCGCCAGCAAAAGTTTGTCCCAAGCGTTGCTCGATTTGCTTGTATTATCACACCGGTGACGCATATTTTCGCAAACTCGTATTTCCCAATAAATAAATAAACGTCCTTACTGTGGCCACATTAATAAATTCCGGTTCACGATATAACTGTTTCGATAAAAACGTATTCCTTGAAAATAGATTTGTAGATTTATGTTTGTACTGTCTTTTGAGTTCTGTAGAAGGTATAAGGAACGAACACATCTTTGCATTTTCTCTCACCTTTAATTGCCTTGTATTTATGAACAACTTCCAACTTAGATTATAAAATAATATTTGGGTCACGCATCTTTAACGGAGTGTTACGGTTCGCTTTTACCTTCACTTTTGACAATTATTTGACGTTTAATCGCAGATAAACTGTGTTATGAAATCTCGTTTCGCTCCAGGAAATTATTTCACAAAATGAAAGGTAATAAATTCAACTTCGGAGGCAGTTTTGTAGCTCTGTCTCTACATGAAAAAGTTACTAATTGTCTCGTGAAGCATTTAACATCCAAATCTTCTATGGAGGGATTAGGGCTTTTTATAGAAAATATTTTGCAAATTCGAATAACTCATCAATTGCTTTACTTGTTTCATTGTCTTTAAACGTTAATTTGTGAGGATAAGCTGACTAGCATATGGCGCCTCTGTTAATTTGTTTAGCCAACCTCTTTGCGAAATTTTAAATCGAAATCACCATCTAGATGTAACGTTAAATTCCAGCTCGGATAAAATTTCTAGACTTTCCTTTTTTGTGAAGTCGTTTTACGATTAATCTTTGTGTACACTTAAATTTAGATTTTATTCATGCTGGAAATGATTTCAACTATTAAAATTAAAATTCTTTAATTGTTTTTCCATCACGTAAATGGAATCAGTAAGTATATATGTTTATCTAAAACCTTTCATTGTAGTTTAGAGGAAAAGTAGTTACTTTTCCGCCATAAAATTTGTTTCATGGACAGTAATCTTTTAATAATGCATATCCCGCATATTTCCCGCATCGTTGGTTATTCTATGTAAACCTTCAGTTGAGGAGTATTTTTCCCACAACCCAAATCTTTTTATTGTATTTGTCTGTTACTTTGTGTACTTTACTTTTTAATTTCTTTATTTTATTTTTTTAAAGTNTAAAGTTTGTATTAATTTAGGTTTAGCATTATATAATATTAGGACTTTTAGATCTGTATTAATTTACCATATATGTTAGTTGTAAGTTGAATTTATTTGAGTATTTTTTTATATCTATGACTCAGAGGTTAGGTGTAAGAGAGACCCATTGGGCCTAACCTCGCCGTAAGGGTGAAATAAATATCCTAAGAATGAAAAGTGAACATTGAGCGAAGATGAAGGCATATGGGCAGTAAAACTTTCAGTAACATTAATTATCTTTATATCGCACCAGAAAGTTAGTAGAAGTAAGAGTATAATCAACTTAACTTTCAACTTAATGCCATGCATTCTTCCTCGGTGAGTATAGGAAAGTCATGCCTCAATCACTAGACTAGCGGAGATTATCGTAACAGTTGAATGACTTCTTTTGTATTCGACATTTGAAAATATTCCTGCATTCCTCGTCACAAGGGGAGAAAAGAGTAGGAAATAGCCCCCAACCTAGTCGGCTAAACCACAAACTCCTATAATTGATCGATTACATTTGTGTATGTCAGAGGTTGATTCAAAGCTACCCTCTTTTATTCTAGAGCTCCTCCAGATCTTAAGGATAATCCACTGCAAGAATACGTTTTTGAAAGAGACTTTAGCGAAGAAATTGTTAATACTTACTTCATTATAATTTTATACTTACCGTTTGGGTAGAACAATGCCCTACTTCAGTAAGTTCATACGAAACCCTGTTATTTAAAATCTATTTTCCAAGGGCTCCTGGATAGCCAAGTGGGCAACGCGTTTGACTTTGGTGAATGCGGTCCCGGATTCGATTCCTCGTGTGGGGTCTACGGGCAAAATGACATAAGCTGTCGAAGCACTTTAAACGATGCCATTACTCAATTTACCGAATAAGGGTTTAGTTGACGGGTACGCATTTATTATTAGTTCTTCGAATGAAGAATCGCTAATTTCCCAGATATCACGTTTCTCCGTAAAGCGTTTCAATCGACTTCTTTTGATGAGAATGTTAATTAACCTCTCTCTTGGTTATTCATCCAGGCGAATGTCAGGACCTTTTCAGTTTTTCGAATCGTTTACTAAAATTCAAGAGAGGAAGGAAGGAACTGGAAATCAGATTTCGATGTGCGTACATTATGAGGTACAATCCAATTTGGTACGTCTAGTATAATTGTTCTCATGCATAACTTTATTAAAATATTAGTATAATATCGTATATACAAAATACATCACAAGGAAATATGTATATACTGTTTGATCCTGCTACAATGTCCTGATGAATGGAATATTTTTCATTTGTCTTTTGGTACAGGATAGAAGAAAATGTATTTTTATTAACTTCTACGCTATTTTCATTCATGGCGGTGATATTATAAAAGCTACCGAAGTATAAGTGATGCTGAATAATGACATTGATGAAGATCTCTCCTTTTTTGAATGCTACGGAAAGTGTTACTTGTAGAGCCATAGTGCTTCACTTACGTGGACTTGTTCCGCTTATAGCATTCTGTCTCAATGAAGATAGCTATGGCAAACTACCTCATTCCTCATTTTGCGTAGTCGCCTCACCCCCTCTCCAAAGCTTTTCGTTCCTTGTGGAGGAGGGATGAGGTTCAAACTAGCCTTAGCTGAAGAATGTATAGACAGATATAATATTCATTGGTGAATACACCTGTGTATGGGAATCCTACCCAGCTAATATTAAGGAATTCATTTAATGAGAGGGTCTTCCAGAAAGTAAGGTTACAAGGCCCCTGCAAGCCAGCAAGCAAGGGATTTTCTTTCGAAGTTATTGCTTTTGTCATGTAGGGGGAATCCCCTATGGTTCAAACAGATGTCACGTCAGTCAATCCGTCTATCGCAGAAGTCACAGAATCGCTTTAGAGTGAGTGGTTCCATGCCTGTTGCCTCCACCTGCCGTAGGTGCTGATCCGCGCCGTTATCTGTTTCTTGACTTTGCGTAATTAAACTGCAGCGAGCATTCATCGGAAACTTGTGGAAACTTACGGAAATTAAGTGATGAGTCCTTATAGAGGCAAAACACTAGCTCACCATCGGCCAAGAAGTTCAAAACCTCATTTTCAGTCCACAAGATCATGGTCTTTTTGAACCATAACTGAGTCCTGCTGATGGAATTCATGCCTCAAGAGGAAACAATCTATTCTGTGATTTACTGTAAAACCCTTAAAAACTGCGAAAAAAACATGAAAAATCGCTGACCCGTTGTGTTTGCCCCCTTCACGACAACGTCAGGCCTAACACCGCGCGCCTTCCCCGGGACCTTCTCACCATTCTTTGGATGGAATGTCGTCACCTTACTCGCCTATAGTCCGGATCTTGCACCAAATTATTTTCATCTTTTCACTAAGCTTAAGGAGTTTTTAGGAAGGAGACATTTTTCAGACGGCGAAGAGGTAAAAGGGACAGTTGAAAAGTGGTTAATGGAGGTGGAGCGTGAAGTCTTCGGCACTGTCATACAAAACCTGGTGCCACACATACAAAAATGCATCGATCTGAAAGGTGATTATGTAGAAAAACGACTACATGCCTGAGTTAGTTTTTATAATTTTCATTAAAAGTATATGCACTTTCCGATTTAAAAAATGTTGTAACCTTATTATCTGGACGACTTTCGTACATCTTGAACCTGAATTTATGTGAACAAAATAACGACGTTTATTGATTTATTTTCTGCGAAATACAGGTGTAAAAATACGATACATGCATGGCCGGGAAGATAATACTTGTATTTTTTTATTCGCTTGTAAGCGAATCAAATTCGATGCATTTTATAGTATATACATATTTATTAGTAAATGTTTTTAAGTATAATATTCCACCAGATTTAATTTTATCATTATTAATATTTTTATTTATTCTTTCGGCGAGGTTAGGCCAAAATGGCCTCTCTTCCACCTAACCTCTGGGGATATTACATTTATAACTACTAATATT
>KZ308840.1:234323-289666 GCA_000376725.2 Ladona fulva
CAATACTTCAAACATGAGTAAAAGAAAAATTCTAAATACGGTATATAAAATATTGCAAATATAAACTAATACATATAACTAAATATAGATACTTATAAAAACACAAAGATTTGGGTTGTGGGGAAAACTCCTCAACTGAAGGTTTTTGGAGAAAAACCCACGATGCGGGAAAACACCCACACAAGAAGGGGTGCGAAAAAAAACGCGTAGACACAGAGATGATAAATGCACTATATGTAGAGGATGATGTAGGAATATTCAACAAATCTGTATCGTCGCTCGTGATGGTATATCGGCACATGCGTCCCTCGTTGGATGTATGAACTGTGATGTAACTCTAAAAAAGGGGGAAAGAGAGAGAGTAATCTGATCTATAGAATGATTTTTACACGAGCAAATTTGATAGCACATGCAATAAATACACCCACGCACACCTACGTAAGTGGGTGAATTTATCTTATGTGCGACATTTTGATGGTAAACGCGCACATACATATTTTCGAATGCATGCTGTGTATTCCAACACTCGAGTAACAACTTTGCAATATTATCACGGTTTTAATGTTTCAGAGAATGATGCAGGGGACATGACTTTCAGTCACCAACAATTTTTGGGATTGGTGAGGGTTTTGAAAGTTTGATCTTTATCCTTCTTCTGGAAGTAAATTCAAAAAGACTATAATTCTATCATAAAGATTTGACGAAAGAATGGACGACGAAAAATGATTTATCGTAAGCCTCTGAAATCATGCCACTTGGGTAAAACAACTCGCTAACAACGATTTGGATATCAAATTTAAGATCGGTTTTGTTCCAAACCCTCCCCGTTACAACTTCAAGCCGTAACTTGGTGAAACTACATCTCAGCGGAGACTTTAAGAGCCTGATGATGACTCAGTTAGTGAAAACCAGTAACTCGAATAAAATCTTGTTTTGTGAAACTTTACCTTTAAGTTTTTATGTTTCATTTCCTTAAACTTAATATTACTTACGCTTAGGAAATAAGTATTCTTTCTTTCAATATGTTAGATTTATTTTTAAAACTATATAAGTTTCTTGAAGAACTATCAACAAAAGTTTATAAAGCAGAATTTTTAGGTAGGAGGGTAGTATTAAGTATTAGAGCCATTAGTATTAAGTTGAATATATAAAGCAACGAATGAACACAATTCTTGTTTTAAATCGTACTGTAAAAGGATGGAATAATATACCAGTAGGAGTCTTTGAGTCCTTCCTTTCGAGTAAAAATGATTTACAGTTTATTAACAGAGCATGTAGAATGAAGGCCTACCGGAAACCCTGAGAAATCTTGCATGACGAAATGGGAAGGAAGTTAGGTAGCCAAAGATTGAAACGGAATAAGTAATGGTCTCCGGTTTCGGTTCAGGTATAGAAATTGATCTTGGTGTTGAAATTCCTCCCATTTGAAGTATACAGATTTTAATATTTTTATGAGGCACTTCCATAAATAATTGATGGTTATAACCCGGCCCTTGGACAGTAATGGTGGCTATGTATTATTTGTAAGGTAGACTACTTCCTGATTGACACTTGGTTCGACGCTAGAGAGCATCAAGATTTTGAACAATAGAAATCTATAGGAAACTCGGAATTTGAGGAGCTTCCTGAAAAAAGTTTAAACCTTAAGTAATTATAGAAGACTGTACCCCATAGCTATACATATACTCCACAAATAAATAACGTAATCATTAATAATATCCTAATTAATGGTCATTGGTTCAACTCAAGAACGGTCGGTAGAAATTGAACCTGTTCTTAACTGGGACTGTGTGAAATGGCGGCGGGAAAAATCATATCACCCCAAGTATTCGAGGGACTTTAACTCGTACATGTAAATAAGCATACATACGAGTATGTGCATAACATAACACGTTACTGAACTCTAGAGGACATTAGTTTATGGTGCAATACTGTTGTTTGGTTCACGCATCACTAATAAACATAAAGTAATGGTCGCATGAACTGTAAAAGTTTGGCCACATCTGACTTATTCAATAATAATTTAACGATATTATGTTTCACTTTCAAGTGGAATACAAATAGATACATTTAACATTAAAAAAAGATTGATTGTTAATCTAAACAAGTGAATATGTACTTGTAACTAAATGAACTCACACATAGGTCTGGTATGAAATGATCAGGAGTACCTTGCGATGTTTCCAGAGGTCTTACTTTATTTGAAACTCGCGAGAAAATTTCCCTTTCAATTTGTATTAAGAAAAAATAAACCAGTATTAAGAATTTCGTGTAGCCTCGATAGCGATAGGTTAGGGTTGCGCTATCTGTACTACTGTATTGCGTTGTCGTAAGTATTGTGCAGTTCATGCGCTGACTTCCGAGGAAAGAGAAGGAAAAATAGATTTCTGAAATCTAAAGAGGTGCAGGGGAGCCTCCTTCCCAAAGAAAAATTCATCTCTACAACATCCACGGCACAGCCAGAGATAATTATAAGGAATCTGAAGAATTACAAGTAAGCGATTTCTGTCAAGGAATTTTTTTAGTATCACCAAATAACTCTTCAAAAATAACTCTCCTTTATGCCAATTCATAGTTTGAGATTCATGCGGTAAGCTAACATTTACATTAATCGAGGCGTCTTTTTATTTACCGAGATCAAGTTATTAATGAATCTCAATTTTACATCATTCACGTCGATATCATTTTCCTTTAATGACATTACAATATACATCGAAAAACATGAATGCAATAGAATTTGCCATGTCAGTCCTCGGAATGCAATCGTTATAGTATATTTTCTCTTATTTTTGTAATTTTAAGATGACTAAAGGAAGACAAATGGAAGGCGAATTAGAAAGAAAGGCTTTCAAAAGGCCTTCTAAGAAATATCGTGTTCACACGCTTTGCTCGATAACGCTTGCAAACACCATCGCTAGTGGTGAGTATCTCGACAATTTCTAAATAGAGCGAAACCGCTTGTTTATAGTTAAGAACGTGCTTATCGAAGAAATGCAAACAATAAGAAAGAGTGTCGTCAGGGGAACTTCGAAGTTGCGCAATATATTTTGCGTCGTCTTTCGAAACCCTGACAAACAGGCAAACTGGACATTTCCATCTCATCCGTTACCGTATTTTCGTTCGCAGACGCTCAGCATTTACAATATACACCGTACCAAAATAATGTAATGACATTCAAGCGATATTTGCAATTGTAAACGGTGACTTTCATTTGCCTCTCTTGGAGCCGCATACATTATCTTCTCACCCGAGTCACTCTGAAGTGAAGCACCAATTATACGGATCTATCCTCAGCTTCAGTCGCCGTTACCTCGAGTTGTCCTTGCACTTATTCCCAATTACGTATCGCTCAATTCTTCATAGAATTAGCGGTTGCTTTCGTGAATTCTTCAATATGTTCCGTCCATAAATATTAGAAACATTATCAGGATGGTTGTGCGACGCTTACGCGATTTCGGCAATTGATTATTCATAATTCTGTGATGAAAGGGTTGTTATTTCACTCGTACCTTCGTAAACAAATTTTTGGTAATAGTTTTTATTAACAGACTTTAATTTGGTTATCGGTTCATTTAAATTATGCCTTGCTTTGAAGCTGAAATATGTACTCTTATGGAGGATGTATTCTTGCAACTTACACAGCAAATCGGAGTGATTTAATATGATGTAAGTAAAGGCTTGTATATTTTATAAAAAATTACAAAATGAATTTCTTATCAAATCTTACACCCCGAGGACATAACACGGAATGCTAGGTAAGAAGATAAGTGAACCAGTTTTTATCAGCTAAAGTATATAGTTGATGACTGATGGCCTTAAGGTTTTCTCCAAAGGATACTGCATTTAATCAATCAAGCTGATATTTGCCTTTCTTTCTTAAGTAAAAGAAATGTGCATTGTTTAAAGTCTACATAAATGGGAAAGATATTTGGAAAAGAAAAACAGATGTTGTAACTTAATATATGCCTCATATCTGATTCAGTATTTTTTTGTAGTAAGAGTTTACATCGAATCTTTATAAATGTTTAGCTATCAGCTCATTGGTTCACTAACATCAGTTAACTTACGGTATAATCGATAGATGTCGACCGTACATCGTGGAATACCATTTAATAAATTAAAAACGAACTTCGTATTTTCCACAAGACTTAATAAAGCTCCTCTATAGGCTACCGGAAGGGAAGAAACGTAATTGTTCTGAGATAACGGAAATTGTTTTAGGAGCCCCTGTTTTAACAAACGACGTACGATCTATTCGTAGCTCTTACGAAAACATCTCCTTGTTGTTTATGGTAGATGCAACTGATGACTTTATAGATCAAAACCGTCGCTTTGTTAATGCATGTGGAAAATATTGAAGTCCGCTTTAAATGTATTCCTTACCGAACTCAAGTGGTTTACGTCTAAGGAGCGGGCGATAGTAATTTATTAAATCGCTAGTTAAGAGATATTGCCTTCCGATATATTCAAACAATTTAATATGAAAATTGAATTTCGTCATCGAAGCTAAGTCCAAAATGTATTAGATTCCCTTAATTGTATTTTCATTTCTGTTTTGTTGCACAAATGTATAGATAGGTCCATCCCTTTCAGAGTAAGCAAGATAAAAAACATATATACTTCCAGAAACCTAACTTCTTTATAGTTGAAAGTCTCTTTTTCCTTAGGACTATTCATATACTGTTTCACCTACATTTTCCTATATTCTTCCAACTACGTTGGTCCTTTCCCTTCAGTATCTCATTCACCTCATTCAACCAAATGTTATTCATCTTCCTTTGCCCTTTGGCCCATTTACACTCTCATCATGTAGCGCATTTTATATAATTCTCCTTTTATCCATACTATTCATATGCCCAAGCTATACGTATATTGCCATATGCGTAATGCCTGCCTCAGATGTATGAAAGAGGAGACCGAAAAATATGATTTATAAAATTCATCTTTATGTCCTCGGCCCCTTGGCTAAGAATAATAAAATGAGTTAGTTTTTTTAAGGATTTTTATTCGGCCAATTGATGTTTTCAAATTGTTACAAATAGCTGGAACGAGTAGGTTCTGATTATAAAGCTGTATAAGTGTATGTTGCCCCTTAAGACATTGAGTGATCAACACATCTCGGGACGTGGATTTTCCCGTAAGAATGTATTATATTAAGATTTATTTTGCTCGCAATGTGTTAATTACGATTTTTTGAAAGAATTCAATGGACTAAGTGGTAGCTTTAGTAGTTTTTGAGATAGTCATTTCTATTATTATTATTTTATGTGATATTTTCTGTTAAATTGAAAAGGGTTGAAAGTAAGAAGAGAATTCGTAGTCTCAATCGCACCCTATAAAGTCGTATTATTATTATTATTATTATTGTAAGATTAGCCTTAACCTTTTTCATTCCATCAAATTACTTCTTTTGGAGGTTTACTAATTTTACTATTTTTACACCGCTCAATATTGACTCTAATTGAAATTTCTCCTATTAATGGATTTGATAGAACTTTACGTCAATTTTTTTACGTCAGCTAAATATCTATTTGTATTTAATTCGTCATTGGCCTTCAAATGTTTCAGCGCAGAAAAATTGAAGTAAGAGTTGTCATAGACTCTCTCATCACTTCAGTCTTATTTATTGGCGAAGATACATTTTCTACATTACCTATTCACCATTCTTTCGCTGCTGATGAGAACCAGAGCCGGCCTACTCTATAAAGGGGTCTGGGTGCAAGAAACCATATATAACTAATGCATATTTATTTAAGGCGTGATTTTGTTTTTGCTAATACTTTAATTACTTCAGAAAAGAGTACACTATTTTAGTTTCTGATCATGTTGGGGCCCCTTCAATCGCGGGGCCCCCAGATGTCCGGCCCTGATGAGATCTGATAGATACTGTGGAATTGTATCAGAGATTTTCCCCACTCGGACACGCAAATTTCTTCGAAACTGTTGCATTTCAGACGTCAGAAATGCGTGAATAGTGGCGTAATTTTTATCTTTTATACAAGTCACTTACTTATGAATGGAGTATTATTCGTTTGTCTTAGTCTTGTTTACGGCTGTGATGATAAGAACGCTAATTAGGTATAAATGATGCTTATTAATGAAATTCGCTTGGTCACACTCCATTTAATAATAAGTGGTATTCATAGAGTCATTGTGCTGCTTTTACATGGACGTTTTCTGCTCATGACAGCCAGGCTAAGTAAGGAAAGTAGAGGCAAATTAACTCTTCTTGACTCATTCCACCTCTAAAGCTTCTAGTGTAGGAGTATCTGAAGGTAAAGCCGGCCTCCGTATCAAATATTGTACAGACTGCAGATCGTCCCTGGTAAGAAATTGGGAAATATATTATTGAACATAACCTTTGAAAGGCTTGTGATATAATTTTTGGTCTAAAAAAGCGAGTATAAATATAGAATAGCAATTTTATCTGTCCGTAACAAAAGAATTTTGTATAAAAGCAATGAAAAACAGCGTTATTAAATTTCAATTCATATCACATTCGTTCTGTAAAATTCACTAAACGCCGCAAGAGCGGCTACTAAAAAAGAGTTAATTTTCTTTAAAGCGACTAATCATTTGCTTTATCAGATATTTACATCATGAACTATGTTGAAAAACCATTCAATTTCACAAGCGGTAACACAGTTCACTTACTTTCGAGAACTTATCATATTTTATTAATATACACACATTTAACCTCTTATGTATGAATTCATCCTCAGCCCTTTTGAATGGGGTGACCTTACCCTTGAGAATGCGGTTGCAAACTATTTCCCAGTATTTATTGTCTTGAAATAACGGCGCGTGAATTTGTAATTAAAACTGTTTTCGGGAAATGGAGACGTAAGATTGTGTACTAACACTTGAAGGAGATAGTGTTTTCTTCAGGAGTTCAATATCGTCTCGCCTGGGCGTTGAATATCGTCATTCGTAATGTTTATGGAAAACAAAGGTTATTTGTCTGGAGCGCAGTCTATTCCCGTGGAAGGGGAATTAGACGTAAGCAATTCCTCGGAGCGGTGAGTTATATCCTTCGTGTCCTTTGCTTGGAGAGGAACCATTTAGCTCCGTACGTAACTTTTTAGGTAATTTAATTTAATTTTAATTTAGGTAATTTAATTTGCCAATAACGCTATTAATTCAAGTTAAATCCAAAATTTTTATTATCCTGAAAAAACAACCGGCAGAGAAGTATCTGATTCAACAGCAAGACTTAGATTCCGGTTGCGAATTTCAGTGAGAGTTGGATTCGTTGGTATCGTTCTAGTAATTACAAATTGCTTCGACAGCTAAGGTCATTCCGCACGTGAGCCTCCATCGGGAATCGAACCCGGGACAGTTTTTACCGAAGTCGAACTAATGGCTATCCGGAGACCTTAATTGCTTATCGTGTGTTTTTCTATGAAAGTGCTTAATCTAATGGCGTAAACGTTACAGATAATATATCGACAATATATTATAAAATTAAGAATTGAATAATTATAGATCCTTGTCAGTACGTCTTGCCATCATTCAGATAGATATTAGTTTGAGACGCTTTTATTGCAAATTTTCTATCTCTCATTAATAACTATAATTTTTATGGATTAATTGAAACTTTGAATCGACTTAAATTACTCTGAGCGCCTTTTTTCTGTCTCTTCGACACTTTCGTTGCGACACTTTTTCCTCGCTCTTTCTTAAGAGAGGTGAAAGCCACTGTTAAGACATTAATTTTTCTTACGCACAAGTAATTACTGCATGATTAGTTATTATAATTAATCTTTACTGCTAAAATAGTAAGGTAAACTTAGGGATAATTCGCTTTTCTGCGAAAAACTTTAATGCCCATGTTTATAAAAGATATGGAAGGAGATGTAAATTATAGAAACCGCCTGAATGTCCAATACAATGTCCTTTGTTCTTTTTCTTAGGTCCTCATTATAAAAAAAAATATTTCTATTCGTATTCATTAATGTACTATTTTAATTAACTGTTACATTTTTCATGTCTTTTTAGTAAGTGTCATTTTCTATATTCTCTCGATATTCGATATTTACCAGTTTCTCATAGTGTATTCTTGCAGTTACCACATTTTTTTATGTTATTTTATTTTTGTAATTTCGTTTGAATGTGTTATCTGATGTTTCTGTTTTATCAATTATTTCCTCATGGTTTATTATTGCAGTTTTTCCTGTTTATGATTTTATTTTATTATTAATTTGTAACTTTGTTATATTACTATTGATTTTGTAATTTTCTTTTTATACACAGCTTTCTTAATCATCTTTTAGCATGAACTATCAGTAGGTTTGCGCAGGTTTTTCACACCCCCCTTCTCTGAGGGTGTTTTCCTGCTGTGGATATTTTTTCCTAAGATATCACCTTAGGGTTTTTTTTTACATCCACTCCTAAAGTTTTCCTCTCTATATCTTTTCACCTACACACAAGTCTTTATGTACATAAAATCATTGACGCAAGGTTAGATGGAAGAAGAGACTTTTCAGTCTCAATCTCGCCTTTAATAAAGACCTTATTACAATGCAAATCATTTGCGAAGAACGTATTTTGAAAAATGTCTCTAACGAGGTAAAGTTTCCGAGCGAGTGAACTAATTGATTTTAATACGTCGAGGTCTCTTTTTGTTATTAACCTAAGGGAAACAGATTTTATCACAATATATTGAGCAATCATTATACTTATCATTGAAAAATTATATTTAAGCCATTTTCTATAAATTTTATTTCTTTATGTTATTGAGCTTTAATTTTTCCGAGCCGCTCTTCAGTTTAAAATTTTAAATTCTGAAGGCGTTGACTTCTCCTTAATTCGAAATTTTTCGCGGTTCTATTTCGTCGATTTCCCGTTCTATACTCTCCAAATAGCGTTGGGTTAAGCGGTTCTTAGTAGTAATTTAAATGAATACCACGTGTGAGAATGGTTACATAATGAAATTAGATAGGAATAAAATTTTATTCATTCTTAATTATTTTATAGTACAAATATTATGTAAGATATACATTTTATAACACTCTAGTCTTCTGCTGAAGTCATGGAAGTTAAAAAATATTCAGTACGCTAGGGGTGGGCAACCTTTGGCACGCCAAAGTTTGTGGGGCGCCAAACAAGCCCGTGGCATATATATTTTCAATTTTAAGGGGAAATATTTTACTTTTTCATAAAAAAACATGTCATATTGTTTTCCTCGGTCAGTTTTACACAATTTATTATGGAACAAATATCAAGATATCAAATAATATGAACTCAAAAAACTTTGGTTGTAACGTGGAAAAATTTGGTGTCGGAGATTTAGTAGATTTTGGAACGCACTCTCAAAAAGGTTGTCTACCCCTGCACTAGGCAATTACATTCGAAATTATCAATACCACTTATAGGAATGAGTCGGCTTACCATACTTTCGATTTACATGAACGGTTTTAACACCGTGTTCCACTCGTTTCTTCTGTTGTTTCGGTTTGATGGTAAAACTCGAAGAAAGAATATTATGTACACTACGAAGAATTCATCAACAGAAATCATTTAAACACAAATTTACATGAAGTAGTGGCGCTAAACAAACTTTAAGTGCCTTAAAAGCATATGAAATTGACCCAAACTGAGTTTTCAGGCAGCTTCCCTGTTTATTCCCAATAATTATAATTAGTATCTGCTGAGTCCCGGTTTCTTACCATCAAAATATGCTAACCATGGGAATGATTCTGTTAATAAATAATATGTTAAAGGAATAATCTGTTAGAACAGGTTGCAGCTAGGGAATTATTTCATGAGTGAAATATGTTTGGAATAGTTCCATTCACCGCACAAAAGATTAATCAGTAATGAGGATGTCCAAGAAGGTAATATTTTGCTCGAGAATTCTTCAGAGAGAATTCTCCACTTAGCGTAACGGTATGCGAAATACTACGCTGAATGCAAACCTTTCATTCTTTGATAGCACTTGACCTTGACATGTGGTACACTGAAAATGCCACTCGGAACACGCTCGTTACGTAATCGGAGGATCTAGACACTTCCAGTTTTACATCCAGCGCTGAACTTGAAGAGTGTCCTTAACGAGGCAATAATCTTCTTATTCCGGCTATCGTATCTCCGAACGTACGGATCCATCGTCTTCGCATTAGATTACTCAAGATCATAAGCAAGTGATCTTTCCTTGTAATATACGTATGTACTAGATTATCATCTTCACGAAGCTGATTGAGATTAATCAAATCCACGTGCGTGCATGTTTATGTCGACACGGATAGAAGTATTTCCACGTAACTTAATCTACTTTTGTTTTACCCTCACGGAAATATTCAACATTTTGAAAGACTTGAAAACAGCATATAGTTGTATACGTTCGTATAAAATATTGAAATGAGTGGGAAGAATAACCGGAATCGGAAATATCGGAATTTATTGGGTATCAGAATCGGAGAGTTTTTAATTTAATTTCCAAAACCAATTCTATCAACATTTTTGCTTAAAAATCAGTCGTCCATTTCTGGTACTGCCGTTAAATAGATAGTTAACTGATATTAACTGATACTTGGGTAAATTTAAATCTATAGATCTTAATAACGACTAAATATCTTACTTAATGTGAATATATTTTTCTCATTCTTGCGTGAAATATGGAATATTCGAATTTCTACTCAATCCTTGAACCTTTCGTAAAGTCTGTTACTTCTCATGAGTTTGAGTTTCAGACAATTATTTTAAATATCTTTTTAAACCTTCTTAATCGCTCATTTAACGTTAATTTTATAATTCTAGTTAAAATAAGGTAATGTAAAAATAAAATTTACTCAACTTGATGTTCTGAATGATAGGAATAAAATATAATAGCTAAACGAATTAAATAAATAAATTTTTCCGCTGATTGTTTAAAATTTTTCCCAAGTTTTTCGATAATAAGGATATCATACTCTATAAGTTTTTGTATTTATTATTCTCTTAAATGTTTTGCAAATAAATATACGTTGTTCACTGCGTAAATTTCCCAAACGAGCAAACGTCGGTATATAACAGCGAACTTACCCGGTTGACAACCCACGAAGACTTTTTGAGCAGTTACTAACATTGATGATTTTTAATCATTTCAGGAATCGGGAATTGTATCCGAGTCGGAAGTTTAGGAATGTATCGGGTATGATGAAAATGCTCGAAAACAGAGTGATGCTATCAAACGAGAGTTTTTAAAAGTGTAAATATACCCATACTGTAGCATTAATTGTGTATTAGTAAGGGTTATTAAAGACTTATGAAAAATAGAGTCAGGGAAAACAAAGGAATGTAGAGGGGTTGATCTTGGTTGATAGAAATGGAGAAAATATCATTGGCTTAACGAACATGATTCACCTCAATGGGAATACGAAAGATTTCTTGGTTGAGTCCTTCCATAGTTGGACATGTGCGATGAATCAAATTGTACTTTAACGAAGAATGATATTAAATCTTAAAATAAGTTCAAGGCAAATTAGGTATAAAATGGAAGCCCAAAGAGAAACACATGTAAAAAGTGGTGACATGAGTGGGACTCGAACCCAGGTATCCATTGCTTTAACCACTAAAATACCATGATACTACCGCGTCTTGATATTTTAGTGGTCAGAATACCTGCCCGGAAAGTGATAGACCTGGGTTCGAGTCCCATTCGAGTCGCTATTTTTCACATCTGTTCATCCTTGGGTCCTCTAAGTGCAAAGTCAAGCTCCTTTTCTGTTTCCATTCCGTACAATGGAAGTGTACATAAATGGCGTATTTACTGCATTTATCTCATATGTAAGATAGAGGTAATTTTCTTTTGTGAGCTGAATGTATCTCAGATTCTATTCCATACGTTGATACGTTCAGATTGCTTTCGAAAAGTCTTCATGGGAAATAACTGCTCGACGAATAATCCATACCTTGAATCGCTTGCTTCTCATTCTAACCACCTTAAAAATTTCTCAGACGTCAATAATGTATGATTCTAAGCCCACTTCCTTAGTATAAGAAGAAAAGTGATAATTTCAAAAAAAAGGCGAGGAAAAAAGAGCAAAAGAATCAGGTAACCAAACAACCGAAGAAAAAAAATCGATTGTGGCAGGCTTTACGTTGTGGAAATCCATAAGAAAAGGATGGCATGAATAAAATTTCAATTACTCTTTTCCACAGATGTATTTAAAAAACACGCCCGGTTTCGGCACGGATCGGCTATCAGGTGAGGATATAACAAACAAGAAGGCTTTTATAGGGAAAAAAGGGAACATGGTTGGTATGTGGAAACAAAGCGAGAGGAAAGGCAAGGGAAGGGAAAGGAGGTGGGAGAATCGAAGGGTTAGGGGGTGTGGGAGCTTTCCGGGGGCCGATGATGGCCTATCCGTACCGAAACCGAAAGTGTTTTTGAAAATACATCTGTGGAAAAGAGTCATTGTAATTTTATTCATACCATCCTTTTCAACCCAATAAAGTTAAATGACAAACTCAAAAGGCTTCAAAAACCGAAAAAGTGTCGAAACAAAGAGTTTTTAACCCTTATTTAGTGTTCAGAAAGTGTGCTTGTATGCAATTCATGTATGCAAAATTTTGGTTCTAGGAATCCTTTGTTTTTCTTGTCATTCATTTTTTCTTTTGATCGGTATTCGCTTATTTCCATTTCACCAATTTTTGTGACCATTTTGGGAAAAGATAAGAATCGTGTATCCACCGACAATGCTGTTCGCCTCAATAAATGTTATCATTATTTATCGAATGGCTCAACTAATTTGTAGAGGATTAAGGAATGGTAAATTGCTAAGCACGGAAGAGCCCTATAATGGAGATTTATCACTCAACCATTTGAATCAGAAGTCAAACACGAATGCCATTTTGTCACTCCCACGTTGAAATGCACTACACTGGTTACTTTACCAGAAGCGCATCTATCATTACTTTTTACTATCATCAATATTAATCAGACTTTTTCGAATGTAAGTATTTGAACGGCTGTGCTTTGTAAATTTCTGAAATAATTGATTTATTACCCGCGAATGGACGTATAATTTCATTTCATCATCAATTCTTTCGAATCATATTGTAATATTAAGGTGAAACTGATGGTATATTCCTTCCAAATGAAATATTTTAAATTTGTATTGAAGCTTATGTAAGCGAACTTAAGAAAAATTTTAAAAGTGGGGAATTATCTAGGGTTAATTGTTTTCTATGGTGGAATATAATACATACACTACTAGAAAAGATCTTCACTTTCTTGTTTAAATTTCACGTTGTAGTACTCTACAGATTCCATGAATAAGTATGAGGAAGTTGTTAAGGTTAAATGAAAGGAAGGAATCAGTATTTCTTATTTCAAATGCGAGATGTTATAATGAGTAAACTCATCAATAAAATACATGTGCAGGTTGAAAACCTATCCTCATTGCCGGAAAGTGCAAGAGTACTAGCGTCTCATTTCACCTAACTAAGAGAAAAGAGTTAAATTTCCTCCGTCAGCGTTTTTGGCATAGTTTCGTAGTTCTGGTTATACCTTGCACCATGAGAAAAGTGTTAAATGTCAACCCATAAAGATTCCAATGTGATTTCCGGTATTGTAGGCCAACACACTACAAGAGAGCTTTAACTCCCATTTGCTGAGCAAGACGTCAACTTCCTCACTATTGTCAGACTTGGTAGATAGAAACACCTTACAACCTAACTGATGATATGTATTACTATCACGGTAAGATATATAAGAGAAAGTCCTCCTCCAAAATATTTAAAATACTATGTGTAAGGGATTGCAAGGAAGAACGAAATAAGGGATTACATTTATCAACGTGTATATGTAAATATTTTGCTTTAACTAATCAAATTTTAGCCGACAAACCTGACTAATATCCAAAATTTTATCAATCTAAATTGTATAGACAAACCTCTCTAATATCTCTCTTTACTTTATCTTAACTTATTTGAATTCTCCTATAATCAAGAAAACAATTCGATCACGAGCAACTAAATATATTCAAGCAAAACAAGAATTCATGAAATGAACCACGAATAAAATTTTTCACGTAAAGCTAGTGCTGTTCCATAACGTAAGTTACGCATCATAAATTATTAATATTTTTACGACACGTTTAGCATGATTAAAGCGCATTGTTCTCAGCATTGACTCAGGCACCCCTAGATTCCTCAGATTAACTACAGAGCAACAGAAAGTTCTCGTCATATGAAAACTAGGAATCCGCAGGTTTGCTTGTGTTTTCATGCATGTGTCTTTGCACGAACCAATTTGCTCGCATAGTATTCTACCGCATCGACTGATTAGGAAATTTCGCATGGCTATTCTGGCGCTATTTTACTACGAACTGATGCTTTTAGAGGATTCGACAATAGGTAAACAAATTGGTCGGAAAACTGTAGCGCAAAGCTTTAAGTATAAATAAAATACCGTTATTTACCCAAACAGTCCGATTACTTGTAAGTTATTGAATGCTCATTTCATTTTAACAGCCCCAGAGGAATTATTTTGGGTTAATTTCGGAAATATCGGATCTGAAAAGTGTTTACATCCTCTTCGACAATTTACATACATCCTCTGTGACAATCCTCAATGGATACTAAAACATAACGGGTGACGCTCGCCCTAAAAGTTACATAAACGAAGTCGGAGTTATCGATCCTTTCAATAAAGTCCACCTTCAGGAGAAGGCGTAGAAAAAGAAAATAACCAAGAGTCAAGCGACCGAAACTCTTTGGGATGCTGCATCAGCCTATCAATATTGTTTGGACGCTACCATTTAGTCAATGGCCTCTCATCCCTCCTTTTCTTTTCCGTCCTCCCACGCCGAACTCAGAGCGGGCCGCTCTAAAGTTCCGCCTAGTGTCCTCCACTCAAGATCCGACCACACGCCTGCGAATTGTGGTTCAAGGCCCAAGGCGATTGTGCATTCACTCGAACTGCCCGTCTGGTACACACGTAATGGGTTGATGGGCGGGGGTCATGGATAGTTTCCGGGCCAACCGAGAGGGAGGTCTTCACGGCTGTCGTGACCTCTTTCTAACACGGGACTCTTTGAAAAGTGGTCGATACCATCTCGTCAGCTCACGCGCATCAACGTTTAATTCCAGGAATCAAAATGATGAGAGATTTCCCTCATGACCAGGTGGCTCTCATCTATGCAAATTCAACGTCATCACAGTGGATTTAAATTGGCTGGCTTAGTTGTAAATTATGCGAATAAACATTAATCGGTCGATTTTATTTTTTATCGTATTACTTTACTATTTATCGTATTTACTATCGTTATCCTCTTAAGACATTACTCTTCGTGCGAGAAAATGCGTTCTAAGACACGTTTCAGGGTGATCAGAAGCAGGATTCCTTGTAACATTAAGTTTGCTATCCTAAGTTTGATAAGAAACTTTCCGCAATAACTCTTATCTACATCCGTGCTGTTCTCAAACCACCTCCTTGCCTTGAACGTGCGTTAGCGGAGATATTTACTTCGATCCGGGAATTCATCACGGATTGTTTTTCCTCTTCCGATTTTGTTTACCGTTTGTCAAGGATTGTCATAAACGCCTGGCTTAAAAGTGAATCTGAGGGATGCAAACACCCGTCTCTCCAAAATATAATAAATTGAAATTGGCGATTTGTAGTAGCATGTTAATGAAAAATACTGCTATCCTTCGGCAATATAAAGGTCTTGAAAGATATTGAAAATTTCTTTAATACTGTACTCAGTAGAAGATTTGATAAAATCTCGTAAGGAAGCATGCAAGGCTCGCGGAAAAAATCTTTGGAAGTTGATGTAAAAAAATTTAAAATAAAAACAGCAGCCGATGGAATTTTCCATAAGAATCAGCCGACACATTTGTCTCTTACTTAGATGATAGGTATCGTAGTAGCATGAGTGTGGGGCTAATTAAATAGTGAACCGAAAGGTAAGATTGAACATATGGAGGTAAAAGGAATGCGAGATAGAAAGAAAGAGTTAAAAAATATGCCAGGACAAAGAGCTTACGAGAATTAAAACCACCGAGCAAGGGAAAGTACAAAACCTCGAGAACAAATACCCGCGAAAATTTGTTATGTAATTTTCAATTTTATTCAATTTCATTGAACGTAATTAAAAAATATTTAGATACTAATACACATGTGAATTGGAGAATAGAGTATATTATAATCTTTTTCAACTGCATATAACTTAGTCAGTCTTCCAAATCGTAAAAAATAGTAGCAAGTACAACACAGAGGAGGGGAATCCGGGACCTTTTTCGGCATTTTCTGAAGTCTTTTCTTTATTTCTTGAAACCAACTCTCGTACTTGCATAATTTTGTTTCTCAGTCTCGATAATGATATCGAAAGGAAATAAAATAGAATTTATTCTACTTTGGATCACTTTTCGGTTAAAGTCGTTTTCTTTCTTTCGATTTTCTTGTTGAAATGCGTGATTTACGCCACTCTAGTTCAGCCTGGTGATTTCACAGAGAGCCTAATAGTTTGATATATGGCCCAGTGGTACATTTAAGTGGCTTTCTAATAAAACACGCTCTCTTTCTCTGGTATATCAAATATGCTCAGGATTCATGAAGAGTTTTATTAAAGGCTGATTCAGTAACTTATCAGTTGACGTAATATCGTCGGATGATCGTGAAGAAGTTTAATCATCTCCGGAGATATATGGATATCTTTCATAGCAAATGGATACCTTACTTAGTCCGCACTGGACAGTGCGATTGCCGCGCGTTAACAACTGATTAAACTGACCCTTGACCTTGGTCTAACACGCCGTATGTTAGCTTATACCCGAGTATTGCGTGCCTCGCTACCGCTTACACTAACGAGTAATAAAAATCGTATAAGTGCTCTCATTCAGCCTCACGACAAAGAGATTACCCTTATTTAATACTTTATTGCTCTTAACTTTAGCACCCCAATCAAGTAATTCAACAGGCTCGTTTAGCTTAGTGGTGTGAGCCATTTGATTCTACTGCTTACTTTGAAATGATAATTTTTCCACGCCTCTTCGGACGTAAAACTGTAAACCAAATATAAAAGCAGATAAAAATACCATATGATCATTAGGCAGTAAAAGTACAGTACTGATGAATAGTTCAATATCGCTTACCAAAACAAGGTGCGTATAATATAATCGAAGAGATCGGAAAATTTCTGCCGCCCACTCGGAGACCTCCTTACATGTCAACCACACAATACAATCGATAGAAAAAAATATTCGAATAATTATTCCATTGTTTGGACATTTATTCGACTGATTTAATTCCAATGAATTGACTCGCTTCCGTTGGCTGCTATTTTTTCTCCGTCAGTTTATCGAATTTTCTTCGATGTCTATTATTCCCATTTTTCGCAATATCGTAAGAATCCAATTCAATTTGTTCTTATTATTTCCTAAAAATCTGTCCTTTTAAAACGTCATTGAGACAGCCGAGAAGAAAAACAATTCTNAAGCTCTTAAGAATTTTAAATATGTGCGAGCATTCCATAACGCGAGTGTTACGGACTCGGCTACTCCTGTTCAAGAGAAACGATATGGTAAAAGAAATAACATGTTAATATGTAAGAAATCTTATATTACTAATAATTATACTAATATTAATCTTACTACTTTTTCTGTATGTATATATCGCGGTGAATTCCCTGTGTCAGCGGTACCTTGAATGGGACAATTAATTTCCATTCTCAATTGGAATATTATATGTGTTCGTTTCACAGACTTCCTGTCAGTATCAATTTTTTGAATGGGCAACTAGCGCGTTCGTGCATAACTTAGAATCCGTGTAAAAGTTGGTATGGAAAAGAATTAGGTGTGTATATTTCCCCATTTGCGATTAGAAGTCGTTTTTGAAACGTGGGGGACAGTTATGCGGAATACGTCATTTGTCGTTTATACTTCCTGCAAATTGTCAGTTGTCCGAGAGCGCTCTTGCCAGGGGAGGCGGCCTTGATGGAACCTCCGGCTTCCCCTGCGCCTTCCCCTTCCAGAGCACTTCTCCCTCTCGCTATCGTGTCAGTGCTCCGACGGAGTGCAAACCACCACCGCGTCCGAGGCCTCACCAGGAGGTCCACGAGGCGTCGGAGGGCGCCCATCAGCGCCTCCAAGGCACCGCAATATTCCTTGCCTCCGGTTCTTTTGATGCCCCATTCCAAGTTTTGTGGAAGAAAGAAGTACCGTGCCGTGTAATCCCGGCAGGAGATACGCGACTTGAGCACCAAAAGGTCAAGAAGATAATCTTCTCGGAGCTTCGCAACCAGAGTAATTGACGTCTGCTAGAAGCTGAATTTGATTCTTCAGGTAATTGATGGAGTGCGAGTGATATATGGAGAGAACTTTAGGCCACATGTTTCTTTCCGGCGACCTTTCCTTCCCATCTGTAAACAAAGTCAAACATACCGCTCGTTTTATTTGTCAATACCATTTACGGTTCTTATTGAAAGATAAAATTCATTTCTATGCGCGATATTTATACGGAAAATTTAAATACAGACGACACGCAACTCAGGTATGCTGTTTCTTGTAAATCTTGACAATTTCACATACGAGGTTTTGAAGAGAAGAGATTTTCCTTCTGTGGGTTCTCTGAAGAGATTATCCTTCTGGTAATTATTTATCGATTCATGGATGGAAAAGATATTCGTGACGCTTTCTGTATGAATCTTGATGGAAAGTAGTACATTTTCCCCGATGCGATGGAATTAGCTATCGACGTATAAAAATTATTCTTAGACATCGAAAGCAGACGTAGTATTTATTGACGACATTTTCAGGCAAATATAAATTTATTTTGAGCTATTCCTTCTTGAGTTTTACCTATCCATTCTTTCCTTTCTTTGTTAATTTTACTTTACTATCTTTGCGGTATTGCGAAAACTGTAGTTCCGAGAGCGTTTAAATTCTGATTAGAAGGATGTGTGAATTGTACGTTACTCTTTCCTTAAATGAAATTCATATCCTCCAATGAAATACATTGCCCTCGACGGTTACAGGATAGCAGCCAATGAGAAGCAGAGAAATTGGAGGGAAGAGAGAAGGAAGTCGAGGTAGAGAGCGTGATATTAAGAATGGTATTACGAGTTTTTAACGGTTTTATTTGTGGTGAATAGTAGCTTTGATTACGTAGTCCAATCTCAGCGTTGCCAAGAGATGCAAGGATGTTAGGAGTGATGATGGAATATTACCATTAGCCATTTGAAAAGCTGTCATTAGTTCGAAGTCAAGTTATCCTGTTGTTGATTACGGAGGACTCACATGGTTGAAGCTTATTGTGTGGATTGAGGTCGTTTCTTTAGTTATACGTGTGAGAATAATTGTGAATAGTTTTACAAATACCTATGATTTAAACAATCTGAAAAACACAACTGCAATTAATGAAATTAATATCTTTATGGAAGACTATTTTATCTCTTGCAACATTGTAATTACCGTGGACTGGGCGAAGAAATTTTTATTTTCCAGCAATATTGAATTGCACTTAAATAATATTCAAAACGTCATTTTTTATAAATGAATTGAATGACGTAGATAACCAGAAACTATGCCGTAGCATAACGTGCTGGATCTTCTCGTAAAATTAAGAATCATTATGCCATATTTAATAAAATACTTGTACTAAACTAGTTACTAGTTTTGTGGAAACCTACAAGTTTTTTTTATTAAATATGATTAATCGGTTCCACCAAGTCACTGCAGACCAAGTTGATTTTATTAAGAATCATTAATTTTGTGTTCGAATTCAACGCAATTTTAATGCTTGCAGCGTATTTATTTTGTGAATGAAATCGTCCAGTAGTGACATAACTAGTACGGCAATGTCGGACTATTACTTACGATCAAATGAATAACGCGGTATTCAGTTAATTCTCCGAGGTTCGCAAGGCTTTCAACGATGTTTTTAAATTAAATGAGGTCTTTAAATTAAATTTAACCGCTGTTTCTAAATTCCTAACAGAAATAAATAGTCATATTGTGAGCACGATGGAAAAATATATCTTCAGCTTCGCATTTTTAGATTTTTTGCTTTGTTTTGATGATTCGCAAAGCATGAAAAACGAAGAATTTAAGAAAAGGTTTTATGATATCTTTAAACTGCTTGTTCTAATGTTTCAGTCTGAAAGAATTCTTCTTCAATTTTCAACATTTAAAATAACTCCTTCGGAAGACAACTCCAAAAATCAACTTGTATGTGAAGCCTATTAGATGCCTCTGCTGTTCTGTAGCAGTATGATTGTAAATTGTACGCATTTCATCAGATTAACTTAGACAGCTTATCCTTTTCTGGCGACACATACTAATGAGCGATTACTTAATTATTAGACAGAAATTGCCGCGTTCATAGCGGTTAAGTCGTTTATTCTGCTGAATTACGAGAATAAATTTGGTTTCCCACGCGCTTTAAAAGGTCCATTATCAGCAGTTTCAAGTATACTAATCAGAATTCATGGATACTTCTAGAGTATGCGTTTAGCCCTTCAGACGTCAGCATCTCAGTCATATATTAGTTTTTTGCGATAATGGGATTCAGTTGCTTATGTGCACGAAGCTCTTAAGAATTTTAAATATGTGCGAGCATTCCATAACGCGAGTGTTACGGACTCGGCTACTCCTGTTCAAGAGAAACGATATGGTAAAAGAAATAACATGTTAATATGACTTTGGTTAACATTTGGGTCGGTAACAAATTTTTAAAACCTAATGCCCATTTAGAAACAAATTTTGTCCTGCTTTATTAGTGAAATTAAAAGTAATTCTCAAAATTATCAGCCATTGAGTCTAAAAAATTTTAACGAAAGTGATTTTCGGAGTTGAATTTTCTATTCGATATTTCGCCTGAGGTATGGAATGTCCAAGATATAGAGGTTCATACCTCTATATCTCGGAGTCATCCAATTTGGAGGGACAAGCATGTCATTCTACGTTTTCTAGCCAAATTAGCAACTATCCTTCTTCTTCCTTATGCCACTCAGATAGCTTTGCATTTGTAAGCACCTCTATGTTTATTCGAATTGAATAATTTCCTGAGCCGTTGGTCAGTAGTAATTTGCAGAGCACATTTCCAAGGATCCAAAGGAAAGGAACTTAGATAAGTACCTTCCGTTAATTATTTAGGTTTAAAAATATTACAATTATAACATCAAGATAAAAATCATACCCCATGAAATTTCTTGTTACCTTATAACTACTCTTTACAGTTAATTCTTTTGCTTTTTATTTACTAGGTACATCAATATTAAAAACACAGGCCAACAAATTTCAACTTTTTTCGGTAACGTTGGTAGTAATAGCTGTTCTTCATTAATTTTGGGTCGCTGATTATTTCGTGCGCTGCATTTGTTGTTTCCAGAGTCATAACTTGGAATTTAACGAGGCTCGCGAGAAGGTGGGAAATGATCCGAATAGCCTCTTATAGATCCAATAGTTTGAGCTGCTGTACCAAAATTTACCTCTAGATCAGTATCTAAAGTTTTAATTGGAAGGAGAGTTGTGTCGAAAATGAAAAAGACCAAGCACAGATAAATTATTCTAAAATGCTCTATACATCGCATACAATCCATGAACTTAAAGAAAAAGATCATGACTCGAGAAAGAAAAATCATGTAGATTTACATAGATTAGATAAATACTTTTTAGCGAGGTCAAAAAGGTCTATGATTTTACTAACCGACGATATCTTTGTCATGGATACAAATATTATTATTATCATCATCATCATCGTCAAATGCCATTATTTTGGACCCTTTATTCGTGAGGTTAGACCCAAGTGGGTTATTCATCCGCCTAACCACGTATATCATTTTTACATCAGTCACAATCATAGAAATACCAAAATACAGAAAGAACACTTCGCTTGCGGAAAATTTGCCTAAACAGAGGTTTGATAGAGAAAAACCCATGTTGCTGGAAAACATACACACAAGAAGATGGTGAAAAATACCCCGAGAACATTGAGAGTGAGCAAATAAGTTAATCATAAAATATACGTAAAAATTTAAAATAAAAACAGCAGCCGATGGAATTTTCCATAAGAATCAGCCGACACATTTGTCTCTTACTTAGATGATAGGTATCGTAGTAGCATGAGTGTGGGGCTAATTAAATAGTGAACCGAAAGGTAAGATTGAACATATGGAGGTAAAAGGAATGCGAGATAGAAAGAAAGAGTTAAAAAATATGCCAGGACAAAGAGCTTACGAGAATTAAAACCACCGAGCAAGGGAAAGTACAAAACCTCGAGAACAAATACCCGCGAAAATTTGTTATGTAATTTTCAATTTTATTCAATTTCATTGAACGTAATTAAAAAATATTTAGATACTAATACACATGTGAATTGGAGAATAGAGTATATTATAATCTTTTTCAACTGCATATAACTTAGTCAGTCTTCCAAATCGTAAAAAATAGTAGCAAGTACAACACAGAGGAGGGGAATCCGGGACCTTTTTCGGCATTTTCTGAAGTCTTTTCTTTATTTCTTGAAACCAACTCTCGTACTTGCATAATTTTGTTTCTCAGTCTCGATAATGATATCGAAAGGAAATAAAATAGAATTTATTCTACTTTGGATCACTTTTCGGTTAAAGTCGTTTTCTTTCTTTCGATTTTCTTGTTGAAATGCGTGATTTACGCCACTCTAGTTCAGCCTGGTGATTTCACAGAGAGCCTAATAGTTTGATATATGGCCCAGTGGTACATTTAAGTGGCTTTCTAATAAAACACGCTCTCTTTCTCTGGTATATCAAATATGCTCAGGATTCATGAAGAGTTTTATTAAAGGCTGATTCAGTAACTTATCAGTTGACGTAATATCGTCGGATGATCGTGAAGAAGTTTAATCATCTCCGGAGATATATGGATATCTTTCATAGCAAATGGATACCTTACTTAGTCCGCACTGGACAGTGCGATTGCCGCGCGTTAACAACTGATTAAACTGACCCTTGACCTTGGTCTAACACGCCGTATGTTAGCTTATACCCGAGTATTGCGTGCCTCGCTACCGCTTACACTAACGAGTAATAAAAATCGTATAAGTGCTCTCATTCAGCCTCACGACAAAGAGATTACCCTTATTTAATACTTTATTGCTCTTAACTTTAGCACCCCAATCAAGTAATTCAACAGGCTCGTTTAGCTTAGTGGTGTGAGCCATTTGATTCTACTGCTTACTTTGAAATGATAATTTTTCCACGCCTCTTCGGACGTAAAACTGTAAACCAAATATAAAAGCAGATAAAAATACCATATGATCATTAGGCAGTAAAAGTACAGTACTGATGAATAGTTCAATATCGCTTACCAAAACAAGGTGCGTATAATATAATCGAAGAGATCGGAAAATTTCTGCCGCCCACTCGGAGACCTCCTTACATGTCAACCACACAATACAATCGATAGAAAAAAATATTCGAATAATTATTCCATTGTTTGGACATTTATTCGACTGATTTAATTCCAATGAATTGACTCGCTTCCGTTGGCTGCTATTTTTTCTCCGTCAGTTTATCGAATTTTCTTCGATGTCTATTATTCCCATTTTTCGCAATATCGTAAGAATCCAATTCAATTTGTTCTTATTATTTCCTAAAAATCTGTCCTTTTAAAACGTCATTGAGACAGCCGAGAAGAAAAACAATTCTGAAGAATATTCCAGTGAAAATGCGATTAGAAATGCTACATACACGGAAAAATTACATTGCTTTAGGTATCTGTGTTAACATCAAGTTTCCTTTCATTTTCGAATATATTTAGAAATATTATGGCAAATTTTAAACATTTTTGACTAACCGATGATTTTTTTTCCAATATTCATATTTATTCTTTTTCATTGTCGTAATCAGGGATTAAATAAAATTAATGAATTTTTATGACACAAAATTATTTTTAGAATACTCTTATTTATAAACCCAATCATTCCTTGCATGTTTATTATCTCCATAAATCTTCATTTGCCATAACAACATATTATAATGTATAAGAAAAGTAATTGGTTATATAACAATAAGGCTTCTGTTTTAGCCAGCTATTTAAAATGAACCTCTGCCTTATCCTATTAATTTCCGCAGCTCTTTTTGGAAACTTTATCCATTTATTCATTTGAAAATTTTTATTGTATTATAATTGTAAGTAATGCTATATCTTACGGAAGACTGAGACAGAGTATGGAGAAAACCTTGGCCAATTCTCCTCTGTTAACTACCACATACCAAAAAATCTGAAGAGTCAACACTAGTAGACAGTTAATATATAACTAAATCGTTGTTTCCATGAGCAGATCATCGATATGAGATATGAATAGTTTATAAACTTTGTGCCAAATACAATTATATGAATCGATACACCTGTTTTGGTGATGTCGGTCGTGGGCTTAATAACGAACCGCACGTGCGTCTACAGGAAAAAGCAAATTGTTCTCTCTGAATGGCGTTCTTTTGCGCTTAAAGTGAAGTTGATTGCCTATCAGTGCTTTCACGTGAGATGTTTCCATATTTTATATCATAATGGTTTATTTACCCTCGTGACTTAATACGTTTCCCTATTTAATCATGCAATTTTCTTGAAAATCATCTCATACGAGACAACAACGGTCCTGTACAAGAAAAAAACTCTCTTCAGTTCAATAATGCGAAAGCCACATTCGCTCCCAAATTCATTGCCCCCAGCCTTTATAGAACGCGAGCCATTTCGTCCCTTTTTTTCCTTGCTGGATATCATTCATGGCTTCATTCTTGCCATTTAAGTAAACGAAATGCATATCAAGTATAAAGAAATTGAAATAGAATGGCAAATTATTCTAATAGTATAGTAGTAGTATTGTTAAAAGTGATTCGACAGCTTAGTTCATTTCGCATGTAGGCCCCCACCGGGAATCACCGGGAATCACCGGGAATCGAACCCGGGACCGCTTTCACCGAAGTCGAACGCGTTGCCCACTTGGCTATCCAGGAGCCCAATGTTCTAATAGTGAGCACTCATGACCTGCAGAAAGTTACGAATATCACAGGCATCAAGAGCAAATTGATACCTCCTTTGGATGCTGCAATGAAGAGAAAAAGTCTGCCGAAGCCGGGAATGGAACCCGGGGCTACTGCAGACTTTTTCTCTTTGATTTCAGTCTCTAAAATCAAGCATGTGAACCAGGCTTATCCACCTCTGTTGGACATTATTCGGTGAGAAGTGAAAAATGCCCGTTTTATCTAAAAAATCTCCTGGAAAGTAAACTAAAGAAAATAAACTCGCTATTCCAAGAAAGAATAAGATTTACTCTCAAGGAAAAACGGAAATGAACAAAGTCTGACATGATTCGAACCTGAAATCTTCTGCTTTCCGGGCAGAGGCTTTAACCAATTAAGCTGTCGAGCCAGAATTAAGCTATCAAGCCGTTTTAAGGGCCAATCATATATTTAGAGAAAATATTTAATTTTAATTAAATTAGATAAATTGGAGTCACTCAGTCGCGATTATTAATGGACAGAATTTATATTATAAATTGTCATTTGAATTATGTAACTATATATTTTATTGTAGTTATACAAAAATTTTCATTGAATTGGGTATTGTTTATTTGAAAAACTAGGAATATTGAAAAAAATTAGAAGGCAACGTTGCTGGATGTTTTTCATATTTGTTCAGTAATTTTCCTCTGAAACTAACTAGCGAAGTTTTCCTTCAAAATACAGTCGTTGAATCTACATTCCGTTTGTTTTATAAATTATTAGAGTAAAAGCATTCAAAGATAGAAAATATTGAATGAACATAATCTTTTGATCGGAAGATATTTTTGAGGCTTATTTTTAGCAATTGTATCGATTAAGTCATCGCAATCGATGTTTTTGCGAGCGCCGATTTTTTTATCGATATGTGCAAGCGCGCATTTATTGAGCATATGAATTCGAATAAAATTTAATGTTATACAGTTCCTCAGCGCAATCTCCATAGAAGCACTCTTCGGACGAGCTCCTCGGCTTAATACGCACAACTATTAATCCACCCCAGATAACCGACTCAATTCCTATTGGAGTAAAGTGAAAATCCAGATAGTATTTGAGCTACTTACAAAAAATCAGATGGTATAGATGAGTGTTAAGAGTTAGCACACCATTCCATTCCATATTACTAATATTTTTTCTGAACCGTTTTACGAATCATAACTTTTGAATCGAAAAGAGGGCTCCCCGATAGCCAAGTGGGCAACGCGTTCGACTTCGGTGAAAGCGGTCCCGGGTTCTATTCCCGGTGGGAGCACACGTGCGAAATGACCTAAGCTGTCAAAGCACTTAACAATACTACTGCTACTGCTTGAATCGAAAAGATCGTTATTAGAGTGAGGCACCAATTGCTTGTAATTGCATAACGCTTCCCAACACACTATCTAAGTGCTTAATTCTCGATTGATGCATCGATCTTCCTTGCATGAAAAATGGAAGAAATAAATGGAAGATAAAAGCAAAATATGAATGCTTTTCCTACTATACATTCTGTTTCAAAGCGGGTACTCTCAGTCTTAGCCCTAAGAATAACACATATATATCAGCTTATTGCATGAATTTATCTGAGGCCACGATTTCCATTCGATGTCTTTTCAAATAAGAGAGTTGATAGAATGTAATGGAGGTAAAGATATCCAATATGATTCCACGTAACAATTCAAAATTCAATCGGTAGGCTTGTTTCTGTTTTTCCTTTGCTCACTAAATTATAAATTTTTTAAAAGAAAATTTGCAATTATTTATCACCTCCAAGCGACACCTCTAACTTCTTCCATGGCCCTTCAAGTGGTCTGGGCTGAAAGGCTTGCAAGGCCCTGAAAACCGAAAGTAAGGAAATCTGATGAAATCCTTTCCCTCGAAAATTGATTTTACTTTCATTCTATGTTGAGCTGATGGTACTACCGTGATTTTTTCATAAATTTAACGCTGTGATCGATTTGTTCGATTCTTGCGCACTTTATGGGAGAGCTTGTCTCTTGGTAAAAAGTAGTTATATCCCATGGGAATAATACAACATTGATTAATTTTGCGTGTACCCGCGATTATTTTTTTGCCGAAAAGCCAGTTTTTCTAATCACATCAGAAAATCGCTGAAGAATGTTCATGTCGGTCAGTGAACCTGTCGAGTATCTTCTTGTTTGGCTGTAACGAACGGCATTTGATTACAAAGTCACGACTAAAAAACAGTGAGATAAAAACCTTCACATGAATGCACGTGTATTTAATTATTACGTGTATCTTTATTGTGTTTTCTGAGCCTCCCAAAATAACTGCAGGACACACATCGAGGCCCTTGTAACTCTAGTTGTTATTCGCTTTAAATGGAACTACCAGGGTTGTTGTTTATGAAGCCTTTAGTTTTGGACTAAAAATTGTTTGTTAATATCGTATTACGAAAATTTGTATTATTCCGAAAATGGATGATAACCATATTCCAAAAATGCATTTTAGGAGTCTAAATTAGCTTGAATAAGATCTTATGTTCTCCTAGTCATGTTTTTCCCCTGTATAAGCGAATATATTTTACCATACTTCTCCTTAACGTGTAGAAAATGAAAGTCATAAGTGTAGCAAATAATTGAACAGTTATGTCTACATTCCATAGCCTTTCACATTCCTTAAATTTTTCCATTTTTGCTTAGTAGCATTTATTTCTACCAGCAATTTATGAGTACCTTTGTCAGGAGCATTTTGATATTTCTGCTTGATACAGCAAAAAATTTAGTAAACCTTTTTTAACGCTAGTATTTAAATATAGGCTTGTGGTATGCAAGCAGCTTTTACGCGTGTGCTTATTGTTTCGGTGTCTACCCTTATCCTCCAGAAGGGTGACACATTTACGGAATTCGTGTGCACGTGTAATGAAATTTAAAATTTAAAGCACACGTTTTCTTTCGATCGCATTACGGTGCTGCTGTATTCTTTTGCATAGACAAATATACCCTTATCTCCTGCACGCAGAGTCGGCCGTTGCCAAAATTCGAGGTATGGCCCACACGTCCGCAGCCAGACAGAGTACAACGCTGCTAACGTATAATTCTCAACTCAATAACTGTAATTAGGTAAGTGTACTTTGGAAGAAAATAGTGTATTACAGTTCACTGTTTCACAGAATGGAGGGAATGACAGATAAGCTTGACAACAATTTGAAGGTCATGGTTCACGTTCATTTAGTACTGGTGGTACTATTTGAACCACGTTTGATACAGTGGGGTCGGAGAGACACTTAAAGATTAATTACACACTTAACCATTAGATGGCAAAGGTCTGATTAATTTGCACTTAGCTTCGTAAAAACTGCTACGGTGTATGATAGGAAAATTTATTTATATCTTAGAATCCAACACATAAGTTTGTTTATGTGGCACCTCATCATTCTTTGTGCAATTATGAGTGTAGCTTTAATTTCATTTTGTAGTACTCCTTTGTTTCCCACGTGTAAACAGAAATACATCGATCGTTTTATTAAATTTAGTGTCCCAACCCTAGGGACATAGTACATGGGAGATTGATTATTTACGAACCTTATCAATTGAATATTATATGCCTTTTTATTTATTCCCTTTAGCGTTGAAATGCAATTACTTTTAAAGCGTCGCGTCTGAACGATGCCACGCGACCACCTGGGATTCAGATGGTAACCTTTTATGGAATTTTAAATAAATGTTCTCATTTTTCGTTAACATTTGTGATTTAAAAAAGTTAATTGAAGAATTATTAATTATTTATTCATAAAATTATTAGCTAAGTTTTAACATCATTTTAGGTTAAAATGCATAAACATCAAATAAGACAATTTTCCATTCGTAAATTATGCTAGGAGACTGATTAATGTCAAGTTACTTACCTAAACGCAAACATAAAAATTACGCTCATTGATTCGGCATCACTCAATTTTCGTAGATAGTGACCGCGAAAGTCGAACTGATGAAATTAGAGTGTGAATCGATTATTTAATGTCAAATTTGATTCCAATTTTCTTGACAGTTAAATAAATTATTCGGTATTTATGTTTGATGCATTAGAATAGATAGAAAAGGGAAGGTTAATTTTTTAAAGGAGCAATTTCAAAATACAGACTCTAAGCAAGACAGTGAAAAGGAAACAGGGAATCAAGACTAGTTTACAGATAAAACTTTTGTTTCCGGAGAAAGATACCAATCAGAGAGAAAATTAAAGAAACCAATGGGAACCGTTACAGATCATTTTCTCAATATATTAACAGGAAATCAAGGAGCGAAAGGAAATAGTGAATTTTCAGCTACGTATGCTGAAAATGCGCTATAGCCTTGAAAATATATATTTTATTGACGATCTTTTACTGTTGATGTTCTGGAAAATAATAAGTAATTTATAGCTTATATAAAGTACGAATATGTTAGAGAAAGGAATTGTGACATGATTGAAATTAGAGTATTTTTGGTTATTATCGAGGTCGAATTTTTCGTTTGATCTCGGAGAATTTAATTTCTTTCTTTCTTCCGCTTTAATAGCAGAAAATCCAGAAAGAAAAGCATTTGATAACTTTGCACCTTTGGGAAAAATGTTTGAGGTATTGGGACAGAATTGCTGTGAAAGTTATACAGTTGGGGAAAATGCAACTGTAGATAAAATTTAAATTCAATGAAAGTTATATTTAAGGAAATATGCAGTTTTTGGCAATTAATTCCCGAAAAACCATGGAAATATGGAATAGAGGTATTCTTACTGACGGACGCTAAAACATTTTACTCGGCTTATTTTAATATGCATACCTACATATTTTACTATACATACATATTTTAATATACATACACGTCCGTTTGAGGTGAGCAACAGTTCCTGTGAAGTTCTGACAAGATTGATCTTACCGATTCGTTGTAAGAATTATTACTACAGATAATTGGTTTACGAACTTGTAATAAATTTACTAAAAGTGATAAATTTATGTATGGAGCAACAGTAAGAAAGGTTAAAGGAAGGAATGAAAACTTTTCGTTTTTTGCAACAGCATAGGTCGGAAACCATGTACAACATGTGTACCATGTACACATGGAATTTCAAAAGCATTTACTTTGGTATTCCACATACCAAAACCGAGGAAAAAATCGTGCTATTTTCCTTAGTTCTTCAAGATTTTGCAGTTTACGAAAAGAAGATACAGCTAGAAACCTGAAATAGTGACTTATTACAATAGAAAGAAATCTGAAATTGACGCTGTAGATAAGGTATTTGAAACCTATTCTGTTTCAAGAAACTACTGTTGGTGGCCAAAGTCCACTTTTTACACAATTTTGAATGAAGAGACAATTGAAACTCAGGTAATTTAGTAAAAAAGCAATAATAGAGGTTCCCAGGTATATCACAGGAGTAAACCTTCATCAAATGTCCTGTGAGAGAGTCAATATCCGAACATGTGCAAAAGCGGGCCAAAATTTGCATTTTCCAAAATATTGAAAGATAAAAACGGTAGAATTGAGAACTCAAGTGTTTAAAGAAAGATAACATATCGATTTAACTTCGGGTATTTCCAAAAGTTTAGCGTTGGAGGGCTATGGAAATAGGGACGGCGAGCAAAACTGGTGTCCTGGAAAGGCGATTTATTTGTAAGCGAAAATGAATCGTAGTATAGTTTAAGAGTGTAAATGCTACATTTGCTTAGAAATATACAGAAAGTAATCGTGTTAGCTCAAGCAGAATTGATTGCTAAATATTGCGTATTTACGTGAGAATCCATGTACATACTAAAAGATACGCGCTCATAGGTCTATAGAAATAATATGTTGTATATTGAATTTTGGAAACATATTTCCTGTATATAATCATCATATTGTGTACGTGTATCTTTCCTTGTACCTATAATGCATTTTTCTGAGTGTGTCTTTGTGAAAACATAGTCTAATTATAAAAATTATATGCAATAGCAAAAATCAGTAATTTAGATTGAGTTAAAAAATTAAAATTATGGAAAAATTGGACCTGAGAGACCAAGCTGTGCTAATAAAGACAGATAAAGTCGTCGCATTAACGAAGCATATCGGTATTCATATGAAACTCTCTACTTTATACTACCCATGTAAGGAGGTCGATGTGACAGAAAAGTGAGGAAAATAATGGTGTCGTTGGGGATTTATTTCTTTTCTTCTGGACTATATGAACATGAATGATTGCGCAAGGATCACGAATCAACAAATTAAGGAGGGAAACTTATTACTGAAACTGGTAAACATAACATTGTAGATTTTTCACCTTTCAATTTCCTTTGGTATTGCACTCCTACAGATAAAAGTAAAGTAAATATTTCGACCAAGTTTTGTTGAGAGAAATTTGGGAAAATGACTTTTTCGAATTGTTTCGTGAAATACGTGCTTTTCTTCGAATTAACGAAATTCGTGGTCTCTTTTCGTTATTAATTTCCGATTTTTCCCGTTTCGAAAGGTAGTCGTTTCCTTCATTTGCATGAGTGGCTCAACCAGTCAATTTCACTCAACGGTCAACAACTGCTTTATGATAACCAGTTAAAAGTAGCACAAAATGCAGCCTGAATTTCTAAATACGGCAGTAAATAAAAAAAAGTCTTTAAAAGTAATGTCTCGATAAGTGTTATTCAGAGTAGGAAACAAAGATTTATTGAACTCCATACCTATTTACCAAATTTACGGCTACGATAATCGGAATAAGAAGAAAAACGTACGATAATTCAAAATTAAAAGAGGATGATAACAAAAACAGGGAGATCCAAAATATCTTTGGGAATTACGTTTTAGATAAGAAAACAGGTAATGTAGTTACCTTATTTTATTGTTTGAAGAGGCAGTGTAGCAGATTTGACACCCAGTGGGCCGCTTTTCATCCACGAAAACTTCGAAGATCATAGATATATAACTTTTTATGTGGATCATTCAAAAATATTTTCAATCAATTATTAAGTATCCCTTTCGTATTGCTGTAGAGAATGTACAGGAAGTAGTGTGTTTTACTTTTCGAAGTTATATTCCAATCAAAAGGGCACACAAAAGAACGATGGGCTCTGAGTCCATCAGAGAAATTTGATTGCCCAAAATCCACTGTTTTGGCCATAACTTTACGGTAACTCTTTATGACGAGAGTGGAATAAAGTCGTGTAGAAGTTTTTTATATATTTCTCTCTTATTTCTCTACTTCAAAGCGATTAATCAGAGTCTTCAGCAGACAAATAAATTCCAGAGATTGGTGAAATTTTGCGAATATACCCCGACCTCTCTTTATCACAAGTTTATCGATAGGTATTGGAACAGTAAATCTATGAGCATTTCATCGTGTATAACTTAGGATGTTATATAATCAATGCCTATAGTTAAAGAACCTACCATCTACACCAAAGTATCCGAATATTATTTTTTATCGGACAGTTGAGAAACTACTTAAAAGTCGTGGAGCCGTTAATCGTACGTTTTTGTTTACATAAAGTTAGATATTTTAAATTATCGAAGATGGTACACTACATTACACAAGATGGGAACACCACTTAAAAAATGAGAATTTTCAACACCGTTCTGTGAATAGTTTCGCAATGAAAAATAAAATTGAACTCGCAAACTTGGTAGTAATAATGTTGCTACTTAAAAATATAAAAATATATGGACCCATCAGAAATCGTGTTCTCGTAGTACACCAAACCCGTGGCTAGCAGATTTAAATCCCCCTTTCCACAGCTTATTTTTTCAAGTCTCTCGCCAGTTTTCCGGCAACTTGTCACCAGAAGTTCGTCAAATTATTCACTCATCACCCTTTAGACAATGCATCATTATTGTTAATAGACCTATAACTTAGAGAAAAGTTCACGTAGCTAGACTTGACCAATTCAAACTCATATTGTAACTAATCTATAGGTATATAAGCCTTCACTGACCACTTAGTGCTTGATTGCCTGATGATGACGTTATGCCGTGAAACCGTTGTATAAAATTACATAATGGTACAGGTAAATGTTTGTTTTTTTTTCTTCAATTATGGAGTCCTACCACAAAGTCATTCCTGAAGCAAATGATAATATTTCAAACTTTTCAAAGATCAATTTAATTATGCAGAACCTATCGTCAGTTTATCTAGCCAACTGAGACGCTACAAGAAATATGTCACAGACATAAATCGTCACCACTCATTAATCATAGGATATTGCCTATTAATATAATTTGTGCTTACTACAATTGATAGCTTAGTCGTACAACCACTTTCCGTACTACTTCTTAGACACTGTGAAACAAATAGAAGAGGAAAAAAGATCGTATAAGGACGATAAAATCAACCAGAAATATTACAATGTTAGTGAAACGTAATATTGGAATTTCATGAAAATTTAGATTCCCAATTGAAAATTAAGATAAGAGAAATTCGTTTGTTAGGAACCCATTCTCTAAGATACTCACTACTGCCTCACAAAAACTCTTTTCATATTTACTCTGTGAAAGGACAATTAGATGAGAATCATATAAACTATTGCCGAACCAGGGTTGGTAACGATTTCAACTTAATCCGAGCGCCTTCGTAATCCGCTGTTGGGTAATTCAAGGCAAGCGCGATAACTCAAACATCGCCGGCACCCAACGCTCATTCATAAAATTCCGAGTAATACTTCTTAGGTAAGTGCTTAATGTTTGTATATGATTCACGCCGTCCCAAGCACGTGGTAGCTAAAATAACATCGTTTTTCTCATAGCTCTCCGCAGAAAAACAAACAGTATTAAATTCCGAGAAGTCTGTGATTCAGGCGGAAAAACGGAGATCAAGAGAGAGTGGCGGGTCTTCGATGTTTTTCTTTTTAGATGCAAAACGTGAACTAATTTCCTTTCGTTGGGGATTTAAGGGAAATCTCCATCTCTTGAACCGCGTAATATTTCTGCGAATTTTTGCAAGTGGCAGGATTCGCAAGACGATTCCTCCCTTCGTGACTTCCTCATACCTTCCTCTATATTGTCACTGATTCCCCTGACCTCAGTGGCTCAGTAATGGAGAGGTTCCGTTCAGAGAAAGGCTGAACGTTGGCTACAAATCAAGTTACTCTAGTCTCTGCTTGATCGCCACTTCCGCAGCTTCGGACTTGACACAGTGAATGTTTCGGACCAGGAAGCCCACTGCTACATGTGGACGGGACAACTTCGGACGGGCGGAAATATCACTCCGTGAAAAGAATCTTCAAGGTAAACCTTCAGGAAATCGGACGGAAAGTTAGAGGAGATAAGTAGTTCCAATCCTTGCCCTTGATTCGAAGGCTTCGAGGCGACAAGTTCGGCGGTATATCGATTGAAGTTGCATGACTCTCGTTGCCCTCACATAGGATTTCTCAGTTTTTTTGTGACACGTAAAGATCACTCTCTTCCCTTTATTTTTTCGACCTTTCCTTTTCTGGTATTTCTTTTCGTCGCGGTGCGGGAGGTTACGTGAAGGTGGAATAATTAACTGGCTCAGAACGCTTTTGGCTCATAAGAGCCGGTTTTGACATGTTCCAGCCTACTGTTGGTCACTCGCAATCACAGTTTGGCGAAAGTAGCGCAGTAAATTGCATTTCCCTTCCTTTCTTTCCGTAATTTGCAAATTTTGGTTCATCGATATTTTGAGAGAGTGTCTGAATTAAAATTAACTTTTTATTTTTATCTTATCTTTTTTATTCCTCTTATAAAAGCATTTCAGATAACGAATTTATGGAAATATCGATAGAAATTACGAGTGGAAATAAGTCAAACTACGACTCAGTATATTCATTACCATTACTGAAATTTTAAGCGCAAAGAAAAGAAAATTCGTATATTCCCATACCGGTTTCGGGACAAAGGCCATCGTCAGGTCACCTGACGATGGCTTATAAANAGTTTCATTTCTTTTTGTTTAGAATGACTTTCCACGTAGTACGGCCGAATATGATAGAATTTACTGAAATTTTGACAGTTTCCAAAAATTAATATAAATTCCCTTATCAACGTTGGTTTAAAACTTCGCTTCAATATTAAATATATGCATAAGAATGTTCTGATAATTTGTCTTGATTATTTTCTGTAATGCTACTTACTGAAAATTACTCATAACAATGAGAGATAAAAAGAATAAATTTCAGTGGATGACCGTTTTGAATCATAGGAGGACCCTCTTTAAAAAGAGCCGTTTGTCTTTTTTCATGGAGCGCATGAATCGGCGTGACAAACTTTATCGCAGATTTCTTAGTTTGTGTATTGGATAAAGAATAGTCGCATGTGCCTCTCTTCGATCATTTTTATCGAGGAATTATATGTATCTAATCTATGAATACTCAACGTATTTGCTTAAGTAGGGCAAAGCAGTCGTTCTATACTGATAAGGTATAATTTATGCTTACGCATGAGAGCACGAGGCAATGAGATATTTTTCTCATTCTCAAGATGCATCGAAGGAGAAAACAACTCTTGAGGTTAGTGAAATTCCTAAGAATATTGTAGCTCTTACTTCGGATGATAATTGTTAGAAATTCCGTGCATTTAGTACATCATTCCTTAAAACATTTAGTTACTCATGGACATGCAGCTTGAAAGAGAAGGCGTTCAGATCACCTGCTTGTAATGTTGCTTTCTATTATTTAATTGGATAATTCTAACCTTAAACTAACGGTAAATTAATCAGTAAGCGAAAAACTATGCGCAATAAAAATAAGTAAAAATACGAGATAGGTTCTTTTAATAAAATCTAAATGGTCTGGCGTATAGGTTCTTTTTCAGAGTTTTCTGTAGTATTTATTGCACATATCAATTCGTCAATTTTATTTTCAATTACTTCGAAAGTAAATGGAACAGTGACGATGACGAATCCGTGAAATACTCTCTAGTAATTTCATTTATTTGAAACTCTCATTCTTGTATTTTGTATTTACCCCGCGAAACATAAAAGGGAATCCGGTCATAGATGTATGTACAAGTCCATGAAGAAGTGAGCGCACATCAATCAAGTTTCCCATTGACTTCGATGAAAAGATAATTAGCTTCCAGTTATGGCGAAGAGGAAAGACCCGATTGAAAGGCTGTACACATTTCATTTTGCATATCCATCTATGAAAGTTCAGTGTACATTGACAACGTGATCCTTTACCCAGCAATTTTTTTAGCAGCGCTAGAATTTATGGACACCAAATTTCCAATTTCATTTTTTAATCATACCATGCTTAATGTGTAACAATTTTTACTATCAGTTTATAACAGTTTCTTTTAAGCGTTTGATTCACATTCTTTTCTTTACCGTATGATTTTCGTAATATTCAATTCTTCATTTTGTTTATTGGTAGTAGATTTCTACCCTATGAACCAAATTTACTCCGTGTTGTGTAGTATCGAACCAGAAGGAAGCCCAGAAAGGATAAATTACCCACGAACAGAGTCCTTGGGATAAGAGACGATATTCGGAATTTCTCCATAAAAAGATCGCGATATATTCATGGGTCGAACATTTTTCACATTTGGAGGTACCCTTTAAAATGGTAATGAAAGGGACCTCTGTTTTTAGGAATACTTTTAAAGTCTTAGAAAGGTTTCGTCCATTGTTAAATTATCTGGTAAATCTGGTATTAAAAATGCGATGTGTGCTTTTATATATAAACAAATTATTTCTCGCGTGATAGGTAACTATTCTTTATTTCTTGTCTTTTATTTGAGTCAACTGTGACTGTGTCCAAATTTATTCAGGGTTTAAAAATCCTTTAACATTTACCGTTAAGCTAAATCAGAAATAGTTCTAGGGATAATTTTCCATTATTTTCTTTCATTTTACAGCTGAAATTTTTACACAGAGCATAAGCTTGTGCCATGGTAATCCGTGCATGTTGATGAATTATTCGTATTTGGTAGTAATGGTATTGTTAAAAGTGCTTCGACAACTGAGGTCATTTCTTGCATAGGCCCCAACTGGGAATCGAAATCGGGACCGCTTTTATCGACATCAATTGCGTTGCCCACTTGGCTATTGAGTGAGGAGCCATTATTCGTATTTTTCAAACTACTCTGATGGTGTATGATCAGATGACAACCACGTACATGAGAATCCGCTTCGACCGCACATTTGGAAGGAACTTCGGCGTTTCTTTAGAGTTTCACGTGCTTTTGCGGACTATACGCTGATAATTCATCATATAAACAATGGCGGATATGGGAATATCCACGTGATTCGTTCGGGTGACTCGTAATATTTTACGGATTTTCTTGTAAATGAAAGCAAGTAATTACGTTTGCATACCGTTTACATAAGTTGTTCATCATTCAGAAACTTATCCATTCTCCACGATAGTTACTTTATTTCTCCGATATTTCAGCTTGAGAGTTTCCGTACAGTAAATTAGCTATTCTTCGCATTTCACTACGTTGAATTTCGCCCTTAAAACAGCACGATTTTCATTAGTACTTTTATATTATACTATATTTTTTCATAGTACTTTTTAAACTTAGTAAATTACAAATAAGAATATAAATAATATGAATGCAAATATGAGTCAGATAGAGAGGTTAACCTCACATTATAACTCTTGAAAACTCCAAAACTAAAGTCAAAGCATCACCTCTGTTTAAGGACAATGAATGAATGGATTTTGGTGATGAATTCTTTAATTGGTGATATCAAAAACGGAATCTCAATTCCGTATTTGTGGCGATTAAATGGAATTCTTGTCGAAGAAATGTATGTAAAATGTTCCCCAAACATCTTTACAATTTTCCAAATATTCGTGAGCGCTCTAGAAAAAATTGGGCAAAATTTAAAGGCAGTAAAATATAATTCATCTAATATAAATCTAATTTATGCTTTGAATAGTGACATATTCACACTTCAAAAATATCAGCTTCAACAGAGTCACGTTTGCAATTGACTAATCATATTTACGAAAGCCGACCGAAACAATGTACAGTTGCCAATCCCATGGTTAGATTTACTCCTTCCTGCAGTGTTCCGTGCGGATGAATAATTTCTTCTAATACTTAAAATCATTGAAAGAATTCCCATATTTTCCATTGAAGAACATACATTTGCTGTTTTCTTCTATCTTGAAGGTAGAGCTCCATTCATGAAAATAATCATTTAATCAAAGAATCATTCGCTTAATCTATCGATAACAGGCACGTCGCTAAATAATATATGTGCTCGCCTTTCGCGACGAGTTAAAGCGACATATGTTCGCAGATTTTCTCAACGGAACGCTCGATTTCTTCTTTCAGTCTCCAAGAAATTCGCATCGGACTTTTTCTCCGGGATATTCGAATTGGAAGGGTTAGAGTAAGGATGGCCAAAAGTGACGACCCATTACATGATTATAAGTAACGCGTTGGGTTCTAGAGAAAAATTGAATTGAATTGAATGAAATGTTTTACACAATTCACACATATACACTCAAATACACATACAGAGACATTTAACATGACCTACCGGTAAAATTTGTTGAGCACGTATTATAGTTATTATCATATTTATGGCCCATTATTATTGTTTATAACGCTTTATTTCAGTTTGCATAACGCATCTCCATTAGGAATTAAATAATGGATGCATGGGCAATTAAAGGTTGGCCACTCTGGATTACAGGAATTTCTCCGATTTTCGACTACACTTGTAAACAGCACGTTCACAGAATACTCCTTGTTGGCATCATTTTCTCATTAATTCGAGGAGATTGGAATTTCAATAGAGGCTGACATTCCAAAGAGTCTAATATAATTGATCCAGTCGCAAGTATTTTCAGTGGAAAACATATCATCATCCTCCTCTCCTTCCATCCCGACTCTGTCAGGGTAGGGTGTTTGAGGGCCAGTGACCGCCATCTCGTTCTATCCTCCCACCACATCGCATCCCACACTTTATCTGTATCTTCCACTCTTTTACTTATGTCATTTATAATCACATCCTTCCACCTTCCCCTTGGTCTTTATCCTTTATTCTTCTCTTCAATACTCTTCTCTTCGTACTCTTCTTGGAAGTTGCCATTGATCCATTCTCTTTATATGGCTAAACCATTTTAATCTCATTTTATAACATTAACAAATGTATGATGCTAAAAGTTATAAATGCTTGTATGGTGGAGTTGAATGGAGTAAGTTTCGGTTTCATTACCCGAAATGCCCTTTTTTATCTGGCCTTTTTTAGAAATTTACATTAACAAATTTTATTATGGTGAAGGGAAATCGTTATGTGAAAAAGATATATTTGTTATCAATTGATGTAGACTCAAATTAGTCACAAAGATTTAGCCTTGTTAATGTCTTACATTCTACCGCTCTCTCTTTAACGGTAATTATACTGCATGGCATCCGGTGATTTGGCCCGCTAAGATTTGGTCCGTGATGATTGGGTGCTACGATGATTTAGTAACTACACGGATAAATAGGTTGTTGGACAAGACTGAGATTTGTCGTGATTAATTGTTATTGTTATTGCTTGATAGAGTGCAGAAAGTTTAATAGTATTTAACCATTTGTTAAACAAACATTATAATTATGTCTGACAGGAATCAGAGCGTGTTACAGGGGAGGAAAACAGTTATCCGGACGTAAAAATATGACTAAGTATTGTTTATGTTTAATTTCTAGTTTTTTATACACAAGGAATACATATTCCGAGATAAATTAATGTTGTTTCAGTGATAAATATCTGGTAGTATTAAGATAGTATTAGATATTAGATATATAAATCTTATATGGTTCCAAGGTGCTTGAATAACGATGCAGGTGATCATTGTCACAAAAATACAGCCAATTTCATGAGACAACGCACTCATAATGTAGTTTAACGCATTGAATGTTGTTTTCAGAGTATTGCAATATGGCTCGCCTTCATTCAGGTGAACGATTCAACGATTTTGATCATAATGACAGAGACCTCGTTCATTGGCCAATCGATAAAATCGATATATTCCATCAGGGAACATCCCTACCTTCGAAAACCTCTAACATGACGCACAGTTTTCAGAGGCTATGCGGGACCTTTTCCCCTTTTCAAATTCACTTGCCATGACCTATCGTAAGTTCGTTTCCTGTTTCTGACAGACCTGTTGGGTTTCATCTTCCATTCAAATCGATTAGAACGGTCCATTTAACGGAATTCTACCTCTTTTCATTAAGGGAGACCGGTGGAGATACAAATGATGTTTTCAAAAGAGAAATATGGAATTTATACGGAAAACTGGAAAAATTCGGATATCGAAAAAATACTGGAAAAACCTTATCAAAAAATCTTGAACATTTTTAACCGAAAGAAAGTTTTGAACTATTGAAATATTTAATGTTTTAATGATAGCTATTCTTTCCATAAAAACGAGTATAATAGGTTGAGATTAATTACTACAATGAGATCGTATCAAAACGTTTATTGAAAAACGTACCTTAAGAATCGAGCTCAATGTTATTAAAAGCAATCAACCAACCAAATCTTTCTTCATCCGCAGCCATTATCAATGCAATAAAAAGGACTTAATTGGTTGAATTTGGATCTTAGAAGTCCCATATACCATTTAGTCCATTGCGCAAAAATATGTACAAAGGCTCATGTAATACATGAAGGTTTTAAATTAAGCAATGTCTATAGAGAGACAATTACCTATGGAGGAAATGAGGGAAATATAGAGTAGTTCAAGAGGGGAAAAAATAAATTATTTGATCATAGATAAAAAAAGTCAACTTTGAGAACATCCATAGAGGCTGGAATGTGAAAAAACAGCGGAAACTAACATCCAGCTAACTAACTAACTATTTAAAACAAATTTTAGAAATATTTTGTATCTTACAAGCAACACGTCAGGTTTTTGCCTCGCGGATTTACACGAAACTTTCAGGTCACGTTCCTTGCACAATAATAACAGACATTTGTCCGGACGTTCTACTCAATGCGCTTTTGTTTCTGCAAAATTTTCTACCGAAAATAGAAGTTAGACAAACACGCAAAGCACGTGCATTCCCATACATATAGCGAAATTTTCCATCTAGAAAAATATTTATCCCATTATTCTCACAAAAAGTATTATTCCGCTACTACATTTCCTTACTTTCCGCACATTCTTTACCTTCCTCGTCAACATTTATTCAAATATACGTTAGGTAGGTTAGCGCTTCGTAATCATGGATCGAGAATTAAAAGAATACATTGTATAAAGCAACGTAAGATTACAAATTCTGATGCCAGTAGTGATATTTCCACAATGGACGACATCCTCTTCGCAGCAGAAATGTTTCAACGATAAACCATTGCTATAATTTCTGAACTTCACTCGGATTACATGATTAACACTGACAGGACTGGTTGTGAGTATCGGGCGAAAGTACCGCGAACATTAAGTATACGGGGAGAAAAAAGGACGGAGGTGTTTTTAGGCAGCTTGAGTAGAATCATTAATGCATATTCGGCGCAGTATTCTTTAAGTTTGTCCGGAAAACTACTTCAGAAGGTTTTTCTTTGTTTACAAGGGCCCAGTGGTACTTTCGATCTTCGAATTGAGAAGGAGGTAAAAGAATTCACGGAAGAATTTAAGCATGTATTTGTTAGATCCCTGAAATCAGGAAAATTTACAAAGGTTGCTTACTTTACGCAATGAGAGAGTACGTTAAGGAAATTAAGTTTCTATTGATTGTCGATTCCTGGAAAGGCCAAACAAAAATGGCAAATTATGATAAAACTTTTGTAAACGATTCAGGTTTACCGACTTGTTCATTAAAAGTCCTCATTATTCCCCCAAAATGTACACCATATTATCAACCATATAATGTGCACTTCTTCCCTCAAGTGAAGAATTTTATAAAAAGAATTCACAACGCCCCTGTGTTGATGCTATCAAATAGAGAACTCAATAAACGTGAAGATGCTATACGCATTCACGCATTGATTCGTCATCAACTGTCAGCTCCAATATTCGAGCAATTGTTACGTTCCGCGTGGTATTCGTGCAAGTTGTCACTGCATAGATCGACATTTATAAATGTCAGTCAAGTTTGTTTTTCAAAAGACGTTCTGTAAAACAAATGCCCCTGTTAATCTGAGAGTTTTTTGTTTTGTGTCGTTAATATTTGTGTTTTAATTGTTTTTATCACCTAAATAGTTGCGGAAATTAAATATTTTTATAAAAGTAAAATTTCCAATATTTTATAAATAGCTTTTCAGGTCCTGTTAAATTGTAACATATCTGAGGACTATAGACCATCTTATATAACGATGTATAGTAAAGTATTACTTGCAACCTAGTTCCTATTAATGAACTATTTCAGAGCTCTTGAGTGAAAATTTGAGAAAATGGAAAATCATAAGGAAGGGTTTCAAGCAGCTGTGTTAAATTTTATTAGCAGTCGATTCGAATTTAGTATTGGTCTGAAAAAGAATCCAAGACCATACTGGAAAAATCTGAGCCGTTTGCGTTACAAAACATTTCTAATAACAATATCTTGATTATGATTATGATTTTGAATTCTCTATCTATCCGTCTAGAGCTCAAATAATTTTCCTATGATCTGCGCAATGCATTATTTACAGAAAAAATTGAGTATCCTGGGCCTTCTGGGATCGAAGCTATGACAGCTATGAGCGATGTCTCACTTTTCGGGGATTCCCGTTGGTACTGACACCACATAAAATGGCCAAGTCAAAGACAATTGTAGTTAAGGCTGAGACTCCATAACCTACGTGTAGAAATACAATAGATTCTGGAGTACCTACGTAACATATATTTGAATAAATGTTGACGAGGAAGGTAAAGGATGTCTGGAAGGTAAGAAGATAAATTTATTTGCGGAAAAATAAGTTGTTTGTGAAAAAAAATGGGATAAATATATCTGTAGATGGTAAATTTAGCAATGCACGTGCGTTGCGTGATTGCCTAACTTCTATTTTCGGTAGAAAATGTTGTAGGAACAAAGGCGCATTGAGTAGAACGTCCGGACACATGTCTGTTGTTTTTGAGCAAGGAACGTGTCCTGAAAGTTTCGTGTAAATCCGCGAGGCACAAACTTCACGTGTTCCTTGTTAGTATTGTATTTTCGAAAAATCTTTAATTCATTCATCCTAATTCAAAAATTATTAACCCTTCAAGTTAATAATGAGTTTTAATCATAAATTATTGCTTATAATTTTGAAAAATCATTGTCATTATCAGTATAATCAATTTTTGCAAAACATTTCTTTGAGCCTTCCTTTTAAATAATTAATTTACACTTCCACGAGTTATACATACGAGGATAAGATGAAAATTTCTCGGCCTGACAATGAAGGACGGCGATTTTTCGTTAAAAAAATTACTTTATTTCTCTACGTAATCTCTCTTGACTTTAACACACTTGGTCCAGCGTTTTCCCAACAACATTATTCCTTCCCGGAAGTGAGAGACTGGATGGCTGTGAAAATATCCATCTACGGCCCTCTCAACTTCTTCATTGGAAGCGAAGCGTTTCCCAGAAAAAAATGTCTTCAAATTTGGGAACAGATGGAAGTCTGAGGGTGCTAAATCAGAAGAAGAGGGGGGATGGCCGAGCAAATCGTACCCCAACTCCCATAGTATTCCCATCGCCAACGCACCTTTGTCAGCAGGTGCTTTGTCCTGGTAGAAGATGATTTTTTTCTTCTTCAAGCCAGGCCTCTTCTCATGAATTTTGGCATCCAGCTGGTCAAGAATGTTGGAGTAGTATTCGCCTGTAATTGTTCTGCCTTTTTCAAGCTAATCAATTAACAGGATCCCTTTCGCATCCCAAAACACACTGGCCATGACCTTTCCGGCAGATTCGACCGACTTTGCTTTCTCTGGCGCTGAACCACCGGCTTCGACTGCTGTTTCGTTTCTGTCGTGTAGTGATAGACCTATATCTCATCTATGGTGACAAATCGCCGCACAAAATCGGTCAGTGCCCTCTTGAATCGGTCCAAGCATTGCTGCAAAAATCGCTTGCGCATTTGCTTATGATCGGCATTCAGCAAATGCGGAACCCAACTTGCACAGAACTTTCGCATCCCCAATTCTTTGTGCAAGATGTTTTGCACCCTTTCTTCCGATATCTCTCACCTAACGTCCAACATGATATCGTGCACATTTTCGATGGTTTCCGGTGTGGTTACGGTTTTTGGCCGTCCTTCACGTGGGTCATCTTTGAGGGATGTGCGACCACGTTTTAATTCAGCGGCCCACTTTTTAACGGTTGATATTGAAGGAGAAGAGTACCCGTACACTTTTTTCAACTTCGGGTGAATTTCCATAGGGATTAATCCATCCACAACAAAGAATTTTATGACCGCACGATATTCAAGTTTATCCGTTTTAACGAAAAACACGAAAGACAACAACATGTACATACTGCAACTGGAAGCATAAGGTTAGTGCTTTGACTTAATTTTGCACTTTTAACCATTTGAAGTAAAGGTGATGTTTATAGGGCGGCATCATTTTGAGGAATATTGCTATATCGTATAGCTTGGCGTACTCCGGTTTTGATCGGGAAGGGCTCAGAAATTTCCCCCATGAATTTCACTTTAGAAGTAGTGTCTGTCAAAGTGTTTGATCAGTTTTAGTGTTTTGGGATCGAGTCCTTGTTCCTCTAGGATGTTGAACAGGGATTCTCTATCGATAGTCGTACGCTTTCTTGAAATGTACAAATGTGCAAATGAGTGGTGCGTTCCTGATTGCTTTATATTTCAGTACTGTTTTCAGGTTAAAGATTTGTTCTGCACATGAGCGACCAGGGCGGAAGCCTGCCTGGTATTCACCTATTTTGTGTTCTAGTTGTTCTTGTGTTCTTCGGAGAAGGCATGCTGAGAAAATTTTGTAGGTAACTTGTAGTAAGGAAATTCCTCTATAGTTGTTCACGTCTGTTCTTTCACCTTACTTGTAGCGGGTGTATGAGAGCATATTTCCAGTCGTCTGGTAGTTTTTCTGTTTGCCATATTTTCTCGATGATTTGTTTGAGTTCCTATAGTGATTTTGGTCCAAGGCTTTTCAGTAGCTCTGCAATGATACCGTCTTCACCTGATGTCCTGTTATTTTTCAGTCTGTGTATGTGTCTGTGTATCTCTTCCTTTGTTGGTGGTGGTGATTCTGGGTGGGTATCTGTGTAGTTTTCCTTGGGGAATCTGGTGCTGGGTTGTAAGCTTCTTGGTCCAGTGTTTCCACTAGGGTTTAAGAACCAGGGATTGTGAGTTCCTGGAGCATATTGTACAGCCACACCCTGTGGTTGAACAGACGCTGACCAGGTAGCCGGTGGTTGCCACTGCGGACGCGACCTGGATTTTGTGTGGGTATGTTTTAGTCTGGCCCCTCCACTCACTCAGATCTGTCCAGCAAGGGAGGGCCTACCAGTAGTTAAACTACCGCCGGCATAGCTCTGAGCGTTATTGTGTCGCACAAGCCTCCTCACCACATACATGATGATGATGATATATATATATATACACACACTTCTCGATACATAATTTCTATGTCGATAACGAATGTATCCGAAATATGTAACTCATATATCAGAATTTAGATTTAAGGAAACGGAAAGGAAATCAAGGTAATTTAAACTGCGTAGTAGTTAAGAATTATGTGGTAAAGGATTTGCGATCGAAATTCTTATTAGCATGACGCTTTGCAAGAAGCTGCTTTTGTTTTCCGCTTTTTATTAATAGGTATTTGATAACTATAAGCAGAGCCTCTCCCCCCGTCCGGGTGTTAACCTAATTTGCCACCCTTAAAATTATATACGAAAGCCATACATTTTATGATTTCCAGGTAAAAATTCTTTTGTAAGACTTTCTAAAACCAGTGTTTTATAACTTTTTCCTCAGCTTACGTTGGTCTCAAAAATCAGTAACAACTAATTATTCCGTATCCTGACGTAGTGAATGGTCATTATGAGTGAATATTTAACATTACTTTTGAGTATCATTATCTTAGCAGCAACAGTTTCCGTCAATAAAACACGCAAAGCTATATTCAAATTAGGAAAGACTCCGATGAAATCTTTAGTAAACTATATTCTGTAGTAAAATATATTCTGTAGTTAATTATATTCCAAAACCTGAAGGGGATTTATTCTTGGTACCAGAAAATCTTTTATTGATTCCAATTCTTCGATTAAATTCACTGCACAAACCTGATGATGGCTCTGTGCCGAAATCAGTCGTTTAGTTATATTCCTGTGGAAATTACAAAATTTTATTTCATTATTTCATTATGTCGTTCCACGAAGTGCGGCCAGAAACGATTGATTAAATTCCTTTCTCGTCTTGAGTTACCCGTAACTCTTCCCTCTAAATGTTTGCCAATCTTTAATTTCACACTTTAATCTTTCCTATATAAGTCGTGTGTATCACACAGAAAACAACAAATAATGTTATTGCAATAATAATAATGGTTGGCTACGCTTCTTCTGCCGCCCTTCACGACCGCCCTCGTAGATGCAGCCGCCCGGGAGATATGCACCCATAGGATATGACTATATATATAACCCACTTAAATCACTATAGTTTCAATAGTGATTAAAGAGGATTGTTCAATGTAGGAGGAATTATTTCGCTTACGAAGCACATTAGGCACGGTTTGGCTTGGATTTTCCATCCAAATACATGTACTTGGACGAAGGTGTCTGCCAGCATTTGAAGACGTGTCCACCATTCGACCCCTTCCTTAGAAATCCCTCTCTTCACAACAGCCGCTTATGAACCAAGAAGATGGTCCTGCGTTTTGAGATAGTGGGATAGAAATAATTATCACTGACCTAGGTCAGAGTTGTAAGGATACTGAGGTAAACCTTCATTGTTTTCCGGGCTAAATTTCGCGCAAAAACAGCACAAACGTGAGGTCATGTATTACATTAGTGAAAGTGCCAAAACAATGGATGCAGCAGCTCAGTGCGTTTTCGTCGAATGAGTTCTACCAGGACGTTCAGTACATTCTTATAATACTCGCCATTAACCGTTGTGTAAGGATAGACTTCATGTTGTGAAGCGATTCCGCAGAAACCGAAGAATTTTCCTGCCGACAGAACAACCTTGGCATGCTTAGACGTCGGGTCCAGACAGAGGGGATTTCTGAATTAAATTCGTCTGCCTTCTTTCGGGATCATAATGATGAAGCCTGGTATAATCATCTATGGTGTTGGAATTCAGGTTTGCATCGCCATTATCCGCAAGTAGACGCTGATGCTTCCGACTGTAGTTCGCGCTCTTGTCGAATAATTTCTTTGAATCTAAAAATACCGCGTCTGTGCAAACACCCTGACCAGCTGCCTTAAATAGGTCGTTGGAGAAAAGGGCCAACTGGGTCCCACATGACCTACCTTTACCGTGCTGGCATTGATTTACTTCTACCATTTTTGCGAGAAAACAAATTATGAAACTATTCATAATATACTCCATTATTTTACATTAGAAGGAAAACTTTTAGATAGAGTGCAGAAAGTTTAATAGTATTTAACCATTTGTTAAACAAACATTATAATTATGTCTGACAGGAATCAGAGCGTGTTACAGGGGAGGAAAACAGTTATCCGGACGTAAAAATATGACTAAGTATTGTTTATGTTTAATTTCTAGTTTTTTATACACAAGGAATACATATTCCGAGATAAATTAATGTTGTTTCAGTGATAAATATCTGGTAGTATTAAGATAGTATTAGATATTAGATATATAAATCTTATATGGTTCCAAGGTGCTTGAATAACGATGCAGGTGATCATTGTCACAAAAATACAGCCAATTTCATGAGACAACGCACTCATAATGTAGTTTAACGCATTGAATGTTGTTTTCAGAGTATTGCAATATGGCTCGCCTTCATTCAGGTGAACGATTCAACGATTTTGATCATAATGACAGAGACCTCGTTCATTGGCCAATCGATAAAATCGATATATTCCATCAGGGAACATCCCTACCTTCGAAAACCTCTAACATGACGCACAGTTTTCAGAGGCTATGCGGGACCTTTTCCCCTTTTCAAATTCACTTGCCATNAATTTTGATGCACGAATATATATTTATTATCAGGTTTTATCAGGGCCGCCCTAAGAAGAAAGGCAGTCAGCTCACACTAGGGGAGTGGATCCTATGCTATACTATGGTTAGCCTCTTTCGCACCTATTTCAAATATCACGACAAAATCAGCCGAATTTAGGGATTTATTCCTTTCTATTAGGTATATTCGAAAAAAAATATGTATGTACTTCATATTGCAATTCAAAAGAGGACAATAGTTTACAGACTTCTCTCCTGAAAAACGATGATTCCAAGAGATTTTGGGAAAGATTTCTCGTTTTTCCCATCAGTTGCACTCAAGAATATTAAATTTTTTTAAGTTCTGTTTTTCATGATTAAGTAAAAATTGGTAATTTAATTAGAAACATGGATTAATAAACAATTCAAAATAAATAATTTGCAATTATCTAGTGTTTGTTTTTAAATGTTATTTACTCCGAAAGAGAAGTTGAAGAAAGTTGAAAAGACGTTGAGTTAAAAAAATAAAACTTTTCAATGGCTCAAAACTTTTGATTAGTATGTTTACGAGTATCAATTGCAAATAAAAAAATTAGCCCAGGACTTGAATTATATCGAAGTATTTTAGACCATTCTAAATTCGCCATATTAATGAATGCTTTTAATTCAACACATCTTTCTCTGAATGAGGGCTATACATTTTAATAAAATGATTTGCAAATAATCTAATTTTACAAGGATTAAAGAGAAGGTGTTTACTTTGCACGGTGAAGTCGTGCGGCTGAATCCTAAGGAATAACATGTGTGAAAAATAGCGAAAATGCTCTTCCACACTGTCAGGGAATAATATCATGAATGCTTATTGTACCAGACTTAAAATTTCTTAGCAATATCTTTTTATTGAAACAATTTAATCCTTAAATCATCTATATTCTGTTATTATATTATACGCTCAATTGATGGTACTTACGTTTTCTCATGATCAATTCGTAGCTAAACAGTAACTGTGGCTAAAAATTCCCGCAGCGAGAACGTTATGTAACAAAACTTTTTTGTCCTGAAAACCCTTAGTAGCAAAAATTTTTTGGCGCGAAAAACCTTTGTAACGAAAACTTTTTTCGTGAAAACGCTTTGTAGCGAAAATTTCGGGGGCGAAATTGTGTATGTCGCGAAAATGTATACGTCGCGAATCTACTGTACCGAATCTTCCGGATCCCATGCCGGAGCTGCCCTGAGCGGTATTTCTTACCACCAATACCAACATCCACTCCACTTGCATTTTATTTTCCTAGTTTTAGATAGTATGGGTGTTTAAAATAAAATCTTTAATGTCTATTGTACCCGACTGAAAATTTCATAGCAATATCTTTTTATTGAAACAGTTTAATCCTTAAACCTTCTCTATTATATTGTACTCTTAATTGAATCAGTCGTTTAGTTATATTCCTGTGGAAATTACAAAATTTTATTTCATTATTTCATTATGTCGTTCCACGAAGTGCGGCCAGAAACGATTGATTAAATTCCTTTCTCGTCTTGAGTTACCCGTAACTCTTCCCTCTAAATGTTTGCCAATCTTTAATTTCACACTTTAATCTTTCCTATATAAGTCGTGTGTATCACACAGAAAACAACAAATAATGTTATTGCAATAATAATAATGGTTGGCTACGCTTCTTCTGCCGCCCTTCACGACCGCCCTCGTAGATGCAGCCGCCCGGGAGATATGCACCCATAGGATATGACTATATATATAACCCACTTAAATCACTATAGTTTCAATAGTGATTAAAGAGGATTGTTCAATGTAGGAGGAATTATTTCGCTTACGAAGCACATTAGGCACGGTTTGGCTTGGATTTTCCATCCAAATACATGTACTTGGACGAAGGTGTCTGCCAGCATTTGAAGACGTGTCCACCATTCGACCCCTTCCTTAGAAATCCCTCTCTTCACAACAGCCGCTTATGAACCAAGAAGATGGTCCTGCGTTTTGAGATAGTGGGATAGAAATAATTATCACTGACCTAGGTCAGAGTTGTAAGGATACTGAGGTAAACCTTCATTGTTTTCCGGGCTAAATTTCGCGCAAAAACAGCACAAACGTGAGGTCATGTATTACATTAGTGAAAGTGCCAAAACAATGGATGCAGCAGCTCAGTGCGTTTTCGTCGAATGAGTTCTACCAGGACGTTCAGTACATTCTTATAATACTCGCCATTAACCGTTGTGTAAGGATAGACTTCATGTTGTGAAGCGATTCCGCAGAAACCGAAGAATTTTCCTGCCGACAGAACAACCTTGGCATGCTTAGACGTCGGGTCCAGACAGAGGGGATTTCTGAATTAAATTCGTCTGCCTTCTTTCGGGATCATAATGATGAAGCCTGGTATAATCATCTATGGTGTTGGAATTCAGGTTTGCATCGCCATTATCCGCAAGTAGACGCTGATGCTTCCGACTGTAGTTCGCGCTCTTGTCGAATAATTTCTTTGAATCTAAAAATACCGCGTCTGTGCAAACACCCTGACCAGCTGCCTTAAATAGGTCGTTGGAGAAAAGGGCCAACTGGGTCCCACATGACCTACCTTTACCGTGCTGGCATTGATTTACTTCTACCATTTTTGCGAGAAAACAAATTATGAAACTATTCATAATATACTCCATTATTTTACATTAGAAGGAAAACTTTTAGATAGAGTGCAGAAAGTTTAATAGTATTTAACCATTTGTTAAACAAACATTATAATTATGTCTGACAGGAATCAGAGCGTGTTACAGGGGAGGAAAACAGTTATCCGGACGTAAAAATATGACTAAGTATTGTTTNGAACTTTGGAGACATTTTTATTATTCTATGTAATTATCAAGAACCATTGTGGCCAAACCCCTTGTAGAACTTTTTACTCGTTTCTGAAATGTTCCTTGATTTATGAAATCGTGCCGAATGAAGTATTTTGTAAAAATGAAAACAAAAGCTCCAGATGTTCTGGCCTAATATTGTGGAACGCCATCTAAAATAATTGAAATGCGTACTTCGTATTTTCCTAAGTACGAAGTACGCATTTCCTAAATACGAAGTACGCATTTCCTAAATACGAAGTACGCAGGAAAATACGAAGTACGCATTTCAATTATTTTGAAAACAAAAGGATTCCATTCCTTTTTATGTATACTTAAATTTCACATTTTAATGCATGGTCGCCTTGCAATGCGAAGTTCTACCGTAATAATCTCACAGCTACTTATAAAAATTTTCCAGGGAGGAAGAGGACATTTGACGTCATTGACATTAAATTAAACTTTGGCGACAGATTAAATCTAGTCAAATTCCTGGTCCTGAAGACGTAAAAACTCGGGTATATAAGGAGGTAGCGGAAAGGGTAGGTCCTTTCCTAAAAGTAATATCAGAAAAGCCTACGAGCGAAGGTAAGAACCCGAAAAAATGGAAAATTGAGAATGTATTTCTCCCAATACTTTAAAGAGGCTTAAGAGGATCCAACGAATTGTAGGCCTATCACTATCACGTCATTTGGCAGTAAAGAAAATGAGCTTTCTTGACAAGCCCAAATTCATAATAAAGGAATCAGCTCGGTTCTCATGTGACACGATCTTGCAAGTCTCAGCTGGAGTTACTCACGATCACTTAAAATCTGCCTAAAATAAATGTTGTGTTTTTAGATTTTTGGAAAGAATTCGATAAGATACGACATAATATACCTATTATTTTACAAGTTGAAAGTTTCGGGCAGCAACGGAGGAGTGATAAATTGAATTTAAGGATTTTCTCTCCGACAGAGAACAACGGGTAGTGCGGGACGGTATTAGTTCCAAACTAGTAAGAGTGAGGACCGATGCTCGTAATCGGACTGTTACTATTTTAGTATACATCAACTACCATAGTCATAGCATGGATACTGTGGATGCAATATTTACTGATGACACGGTAATTTACAGGGAAATAGAGTAGAGATGATAGTTTAAACCTGTCGAATGACCTAGCATTATGAAAAGATACGATGATTGGCAGTTAAAGCTCACTTTTCAGTAATTAACGTTTCGAAAGAAAATCTATCGCCAATAATTATTCGAACAGCCTCCAAGGGAAATACTTTTTAACAATATAATAGGTGGAATATACGATATTTGAGTAACCATAACGAATAACTTAACATCGGTTACCCATACCCGTGAGCGATGTTACTTTGCGATAGTTAGGCCTCACCTTGAGCATTTAGTGTATGGGACCCTGCCGAAAAAAATTGTATTTAAGAATTAGAAAAGGCACAGCGAAAGGCGATACGTTTCGTAAAAAATTGTGACGACGAATCAGTGAGCGTTACTCCGACGATTCAAAACGCAGGATCGGAATCTCTAAAAGATTTAAACAAAAGCTTAATTTATATACAAAGCACTTTCTAAGAAGATTTAGCCGATATTATGCGTCCTCCTGGATACATATGCTCTTCTGATAAAAAAAATCAGAGAAATAGATGCTAGAACTAGTCGTTTCAAGAATTTTTTCCGCGAATGAAGTGCGAAAGTAATAGATTAAGGAAGGAAAATCATGGTGCTTGCACCTCCTGCCACTCGCTGAGAGACCGCTTACAGGGTACATATGGAGGATACTGGTACCTCAGGTTGGGAACCGCTGCTTTAGACCATTCGACAATGATTGGTATTGTGCTTTTTTCTATAAAAGATGTGACTTGTTAGCTTTTGAAAATTCTTGCAGATAAATATTAGGGAGCTTAGTGTTTATTTGTATTCGAAAATAGGGTCAGAGAATCGCTACTTAGCTCGAGTTGGCTAAATCTTCGATCTCGATCCACATTGTGCCGGAAATCTTTGTTGTTATTTGTTTGCAAACCTCATCGATCTGATTTGAGAAATGAATGTGACATACAGTCCAAGTACTGCAATCACTACACCATATAATTTAAATTTAAGACCCTTTACAGTAGTCACGGCAGTTATATCTTGCTTCATCATCATGTAAATGGAAATGAATATATGTCCACTCGGTGGTCGAGGAGAGGAGAGGAGGGTAGGCCGTTCTAACAGCGTTGCGACATATCTCGTAAAACAATTTTCTCGCGCATCCCTAATCTTATATCACCCGCATTGATTGATCTTTTTTTGCACTCCATTGTACGTACATCGCTGTAATTGCAATTAATTTTATGAATGCTGTATGTGACAGTGTATTTGTAATTGAATATCAACGTAGTCCAGGAAGTACAAAAACCATCAGTAGATACCTTTGGAAGTTCCACTTCATGCTTTTCTGTGTTCGAGTAATCTCCATTTTAGCGATCAAATAAAAAAAGAAAATGCATATTATTAACTCTGATTAACTAGATGAGTTTATCTGAAGCATTTACAAATCCTTCTGGGATTTCTCGATTCTATAAATCAAACTGTTCTTTTAAAGGATGAACATGCATTATGCCCTTCACTAAATACTCTAAATTATAATTTATTTTATTGTCCATTCTTGTTGATTAAATTAATTGCATCTAAGATTCATTCTTCTTTTAATGTAGAAGTTGCCGTATGCGCTTTTTCCATGTTCTCAGAAATATATCAAAGCCAAACTAATGTAAATGGTTAAACTCAAAACTCTTTTAGTTTTTCGTTCACAAATATTTTATACAATCTAACTTTTCAAAGAGATGCTGATAGCTAATGATTTATTTGAAGGAAACTGAGAAAGTTTCTCGTCTCTTTCGAAAAAAATTAATCGTTACTTTGGGAGATTGGATTAAATATTTTAAATACTGGTATTTTATCATACTGGTGATTGATTTTTTTCGAATCTCCTTGAGAAGTTTTATATTAGTAAACATTTGTATCGACATGTAAAACGAAGTCGTCGATAATTTTTTTTTCATAACGTCTCTTTACTTTCAAGTTCGGTAGGCTGAGAAAAATGCATTTGAATTTTGAAATTAGCTGGAAATTATACCGCTTTGTTTTAGAGGTTTAAAAACACTCCATAAGCCGTATTTCGGCAGACGGAACTCGCGTTAAGAGACAAACGGGAAGCTCCAGATTACTGATTCCTGGTAAGTCCTAGAAATCGGTAATCCGGAGCTTCCAGTTTGTCTCTTAACGCGAGTTCCGTCTGCCGAAATACGGCTTATGGAGTGTTTTTAAACTTCTAATTCATTAACAGCCGTGTTCCAACTTTCTTTTCTTGTACCGCTTTGATTGAATTTTTTACCGGTCGTCATTAGACAACGCAGTTTATATTTTCATTAATAGAAAATACTATCCAATACCTATCTATGTCTAAAACTCCATGAACCTTCCACTATACAATTCCATTCGTGAAATTTTGCTGATTTCTGTTTCCTTATTCTTAAAAATTCGAGTACCTACTCCGATTTCTTACATTTAAATTCATAACAATTGAAGTTTAATGAATGAATGAATAATAAATAATTGAATTTTAGCTTCCTTATTTGTAGTGATGGTCTTGTTTCTTCTCTTTCTACGCAGGTTATTGCCGTAAATTTTCATGGTGAGCTAAAGAAATGTAGACCCGTGTGATCGTGTGACTTTTCTTTACTTACATTGAATATTAGAAGAAAAAAGTCTGTCCATTAGCTGTTTTATTTTCACTTAGAGAATAGTATTGAATAATTGCCAGCATAACATAGAAAGCCAGTGAATGCAATGGAATAATAAGGCAAGATTTTTTATATTTCGCCCAATGAATAAATGGAAGTATGTGGTGACTTCCAGAGCACAATGCTTTTTAGTTAAGCAGTAAAGACATTAAAGTGCATAATTATTTCTGATTACGGAGCTTTTTCTAGAAATAACAGACAATAAATGATATAGAGATAACAGATAATAAATGAGTATTCTGTAACTATAGACCCCCTTCATGAATAAAATATTCTAAATATTTCTAAACTTGAAGCAAACAATATTTTTCAATGATTATAAACTTCTAAAAATTTATCTTTGATGTAATTTACCATAACTCCTTTGAATTAGATTTTATTTTAAAGTTATTCTACGCATTAAACTGATCTCAACCCAGAAAACGAGATTTCTTGGAAACAACTGCTGAAAATCATGGCATCTGTTGGTAATGCCGTTCTCTGATTTGATAGGCCTGCGTCATCGTTTATAACAATAAATAAGATCCCATTATCTTTAAATTCTTAATAAATTTCCTTGTTTGAGAATCGGATACTTACCTTCATTTTATAGCTGTAGATGTTGGTCATTCTTCTTTTTTAAAGTTTATTTACTTATTTTTGTATCCCAAAAACCTTTAGCAATTCATATTAAGCAAATATATGCACAAGAAATCTATTTCTTTGTACATAAAGCAACGAATTGATAACTTTTTTGGAGACGCGGTCTGCAGGTTAGCATAACTGCTTTATGAAGTTTGTGGCCTTGAAATAGGTTCAGAATTCTTCAAAAAAAGATCTTTAACTCTAAATTTGAGATATCAGTTTAAGATTT
>KZ308840.1:299500-312033 GCA_000376725.2 Ladona fulva
TCTCTTCATTATTTGTATCTGAATATGTGTGGAGAATGTTTAGTTCGTCCCAAAAATATTTATAATATACCAGTCCTTATAATACCAGTCTTTATAATTTTTGAGGCAAGGGTTAAATATTCAAAGTTAATGTAATATTTAACTATGCCTTTCATTTTATCCAGAGTTTTTATCTTTTAAGGTTTGTCTAATAATAAGGGGACATTTATAAATCTGTTATGACATAGAACTTTATCTTGTCTTGCATCCAATTGCTGTATGATGACTTCACACATTCACTGTGGATACCTCCATTTCCAATGCATTTATCATTCTAACAGTGGAGTAATCTGCAGTGAGCATCTAACTTTATGTAACTAGTCTTGAATTTTTCATTTTGCTCTTATTGTGGTAGCTCTATATTTATTGATCGATGACAATTCTTGTGATTTTTTGCTTTTTTTGTAGTTACTTGGATTTTATTTTTCTCTTTTCAGGTGTTCATTCTAGAACCACACGTGTACTAATGATAATGGTTATTCCTGGGCAACTTATTTTCATATACACCATCAATTACATGCAAGCTGGTCACACATCTTTAACACCATTGTTTGTCTTTGTCTACCTTCTAGCAGCAGTTTTGCAGGTAAACTTAACTATTGCAAGGAGTCATTTTAAAATAATGATAAATTTAATTTAAGAAAGTGTCAGTGTATATTAACACTTTCAACACTGAGGGTAAATTTTCAATTTTTGCCAGTGACTGAAATTTATTTTTATGGTTATAGATTATCTTTGTTTTCCTAATCATGAATTGACCAAAGAAAAATAAAAAATTTTTACTTCAACTTCTAATATTTAAATTTGGACGACGATCGTCGAAAAAAAAATATTGGTTAAAAATGAAAACTACTAAACACTTTACTGAAATAGAGCCTTACAAATGACTGAAAAGAGAAATGGAAGCACTTGGAGGCGGCGCAACTCGAAGAAGGCATTTGAAACGAATATGGAGTGTGGACGTTGATTGTTGTCGCTCAGCGCTGAACGTGTTAAGTGAAATCATTTTCCTGTAGTTCTAAGTAGAAAAACATTTGAATGAGATTTATTTTACTTCTGTTATTTAACTACTGGACTATTTTAAACTAGTCATGTTTGTTTACTGTGGTTTAGCTGAAGATAAATTAACCCTCTGTTTTGTTATTAGAAAAGTTCTATTCAGTAAGAATTTAAATTTTTAACACAATAATATCCATTTGTTTGATAAGTAAAGCTCATCTTTGTGTATGTAAAGAAGTTGTCTTATCTCATTGTCAGAGGTAACTTTAGCCAAATGCTTTTCCAGCATTTTAAATGCACACATTGAGGTGTCACACAATGAATGCATTTTTTTTATGGAGATCCTATGTTACAAATCAATGATTAAGTAATTCTTACTGTTTTCAGGTCAATTCTTCACAAATATTGGGGGAAGTTGGCAAAGGTTATAAATATGCTGCAGGGTGGTTGAATGAAGGCAGGATTGGGATTGGTGCTCAGATGGTGGGGTTGGCACAAGGATGCTTAAATGCAACCATCCCTTATACTTTAGATCGGACACAGTTTGGAAAGAAGATATTCTCTTTTCAGGTAAGTTTAAGTATTAAATTGCTCTGCTTTTATTGTGTAACCCATTTCAAATTAGAGATCCACCTGTTGTTGAAACGATGGATTTAGATAAACCACAAAAAGTAAGGAAGACCAAGCTGTGGTATTTTTTTTATTGGTGGTGTTAAGTTTATATATAAAAGTGCAGGATGTTCATAGGAAAGATGCACTTGGATTGGTCTAAATTTGCTCTTAACAGGTTTACACCAACCCTTCTTGTTAGTATGCTAATAAAAAGAGTTACTCAGAAATTGATTTTAAATCGTTTACTACAGTTTTGATTCACTTAAAATTTGTCACCTGAAGATGATTGTGAAAGATAATCAAAGAGCAAAAACATTATGCTTTTCAATTTTGTCTTTTCCAATTTGGAAATTACTCACTCAGTTGACTTTTGTGTAAAATAAATGCAACAAATTAACTTCTTTTAGAAATGCATACACTACTTAATTATTTTCAGTCAATGCAACATCAGATATCTAAGGTAGCCACTCAAATAGAATGTGCTAGACTCCTTGTCTACAATGCTGCTAGGCTCAAGGAGGCAAACCAACCCTTTATCAAAGAAGCAGCTATGAGCAAATACTATGCTTCAGGTTTGTTTTAGTGACATTATTGTTTTATGATATTGCAAAGTTGTATTAATACTAAAATGCTCTGTTCCAGAAGTGGCTGCTTACACAACATCCAAATGCATTGAGTGGATGGGAGGAGTTGGGTTTACTGAAGATTTTCCTCAGGAAAAATTTTACAGAGATTGTAAAATAGGCTCCATTTATGAAGGCACCAGTAATATTCAACTGAGCACNAAGTGCTTAAATATATTCCTTATTTCACCTCAATGTAATTTTTATGGAAAAATTGATCCTAAATCTAGAGTTCAAATAGGGTACATTTTTGGAAGGTGCTCAAAATTAATTACCAGTTCCCTCATAGATTCCTAATGGAAGAGTATTTAACACTGTCTGGCATCAAGCCCTTGATAAATTTAGAAGCTTTCAATTTCCATTTTGCAACATGTGCTGAACTGTTACTTATATCCAATGATATAAGTATCTGTCACTAAGGAAACTACATAAAGAAACTTAAAATGTACTGTCACTTGTTTCTCATAGGAGGATATTACTCTGACCTTGTGTTGAACCCAAGAGCATTTCAGTGGATATTATCAAATTACAATTCAGGGGAACCTCCAGTAACTTTCCCTTTTGTTTTAAGATGCCAATATAATGGGAAGTACCTCAAAATAGTATCATAGTTTCTGATACATTTCTATTGGAAGAACATTTAACCAGTCCTGCTATTGAATCTTAGATTAATTAGGAAGCGGTCTGCTTTTGATATAAAACATAATCACAAATCCTATTCACTTGAAGAATTGTAGCTCTCTATCAATTTGGGAAGTATCCTATAAAAAATACTAAATATGCCCCTTGAATTTCAAATGGGAAAGTAGGATATGCCCCAGAAATAATGGCCTAATATCATGCAATGTATACTTAGGGGTAAAGTTACTTTTTATGGGGCCTTTAAGGATTGAACACATCATACCTAGGATCAATATCTCCTTTTTCCTGGGGTATGATGGTTGGGGACTATAGAACAAAAAATCAATAGGTCAGTGATGCTCTGTTTATTCTCTGGATTTGTACTCAATATATGCAAGTAAAAGGTGCTTGCATAGTGCAAGCTTTATGGTAATAGATTTTTCCAATTCTCGTTTCCCGCAGGTTTCATTTCAGGAAGTGCCAAAAATCAAATTCTGATGTTTACGTGCCCTAACATTGAGCCATGCAGTAATTGGGAAGTAGAATATTTAAAATAGTCATTCAATATATTANGAATTCTGTCTGATATGAACCTCCAAGATTCTATTTGGTGGGCCACATATGCTTATGAAGCATATGAATGCTTATTACTATACTTCAAATACCTTCTTAGGACCCCAACTGTAGGAACTTATAATGGACCATTGATTTCATCCAAAGAGTGTATTAAAGGAACTTAAGACCACTCAACAGCTAAGTCTCCCTCAAACGGTATAACTATGCCTCATAGATTAATTTAAATAGGATATTGTATCATCCATTATCCAGAGGCTCTCAGAGTGCCCTGTACTGTACTGTACTGTACTGAAAGAGCAAGAAAGTTATCTAGACCCTCATTGATCCCAAGCTAACATATGCAGATAGACACCAAAATTTCATGCTTTTCGTTTTGCACATTCCCAGTCCTTCCTTATCGATGAGTATTTCTAGAGATGGGAAACCCAGGGTCAACGTATTCAGCACATGCATTTAATATGCATGAGTAAACTATACCTTCTATAGTTATTCTAGGTTACAAATATGTCTGTTCTGGAAATGCTTTTGAATTTAACTTTTTCTCAATCCTTCATTGTCTAACCAGGTTGCAATTATCTGTAACTAGGGAAGTGCTTAAATATATTCCTTATTTCACCTCAATGTAATTTTTATGGAAAAATTGATCCTAAATCTAGAGTTCAAATAGGGTACATTTTTGGAAGGTGCTCAAAATTAATTACCAGTTCCCTCATAGATTCCTAATGGAAGAGTATTTAACACTGTCTGGCATCAAGCCCTTGATAAATTTAGAAGCTTTCAATTTCCATTTTGCAACATGTGCTGAACTGTTACTTATATCCAATGATATAAGTATCTGTCACTAAGGAAACTACATAAAGAAACTTAAAATGTACTGTCACTTGTTTCTCATAGGAGGATATTACTCTGACCTTGTGTTGAACCCAAGAGCATTTCAGTGGATATTATCAAATTACAATTCAGGGGAACCTCCAGTAACTTTCCCTTTTGTTTTAAGATGCCAATATAATGGGAAGTACCTCAAAATAGTATCATAGTTTCTGATACATTTCTATTGGAAGAACATTTAACCAGTCCTGCTATTGAATCTTAGATTAATTAGGAAGCAGTCTGCCTTTGATATAAAACATAATCACAAATCCTATTCACTTGAAGAATTGTAGCTCTCTATCAATTTGGGAAGTATCCTATAAAAAATACTAAATATCTGAAAGTGCCCCATATTTAGGAAGTGCCCCATAAAAAGTACCTAACAAAAACCTGATTTATCTTATAAAAATACATTAGGCAGATATTTGGAAATTTTTCTTTGGCACGTCCCATTAATACAGAGAAATTAAATGCTCAATATCATTAGAAGAGGTGGTTTTCTAAGGTATGCTACAAAGACATCTCCCGAAATGAACCTGGGTTTGACTTAAGGTCAGTGCAAGATTCTCCTATTAGAAAGTGAATTGTGGTAACTTTCAGACATTTAAGTTGTTTGCCTGAGATTGTTCCCATAAAACTATGAAATCTACTACTCAGGTACAATTTCTCTGGGAAACCAGAGCTCTCTCTGGGGTGATCTCATTATAATTTCTTCTTAACACATTCAAGGCAGCTCAAATAATCATTTTTTCACACCTGCAGCTGGTCAACTTTTTCTATAGCAGTGGATGCTATGCTGGTATCATGCAGCACTCCTAGCATTAGGCAAGGATAAGATCGACCAGCATAATCCATAACAAATGTGCTGAAACATTGGGTACAATTAATAGGTGTACTTTTAAAAACTTTGTTTGCAATAAAAATCCTGAGTTCAACAATAGACTTCCATGTTATCCTTTTAGAATTACATTAGATGTACTTAGGAATTCTTTAAAATTCTTTATCTATTTCTTCACAAAGAGATTGATAATAGCAACCTTCAATGACTATAGAATACATGGTTTACTCATGTTAATGTATTGCAAATATTCATTAGTGACCCTGGGTTTCACTCCTTGTCTTAGTATCAATATATTATTGGTATCTTCTTTGCCTTTCAATTTGTTTAAAGGCCCTCTGAAGGCCTCTGTTTGGAAATTAGAAGGTGTTTTTTTAATGTAACCTACAAGGGATAGGTATCCCACTTACGGTAAGCTCAATTCTTTAATTGTTTTTAATGCAGTCTTTGGTTCTCTTAGTACACTTTTTGGATTTTATTGAGGGTACTTTATAAGAACCCAAAGTTAAGACCCTGAAGATACAGGAATATGTGTATCCATTGTCCAATTGTGTCTAACCAAATAAATTAAGTATGTCCATATTGGGCAGTAATCTCTGTGGAATTAATTGAAAGGCATCACATATAAACTTGTAGAATGCAAGCAGTAATAATCTCCCAAAATTTCATAAAAATTTCTTTTTCATAGGTGGCTATTCTACTGTATTCTGCTTACATTATGATCCATTGGATGTGGAAGAAGAAAATTGATCCTGATAACTCCGCTATTCCCTATCTCACAGCTATGGGAGATCTCCTAGGAAGCAGCCTGCTTGCTATTGTATTTCAGTTTCTGTACCTTGTTGGCGATAAAGATGCTGACATTGGTGATTAATGCTGTGAAAGGTTAGTCTTTGGTAATGTAGTCCTGGAAGTGCACATTATTTAATTCTATCAAAATTCCTCTTCATGGGAGGTGTTTACCGTTACACGAATATATTTTTTCTGTGAAAGGCCATGTTTTTTTTGTTTTAAGTGCTTGATAGATAATCCATCTCCACTATTGTTACAATTGACCAAATTGTTGACATATGTGCTAAAACTTTCCTCAGTAGCATTGATCACACTTGTAAATGTTCATTATGAATCCCAGAAATGTCCATTCAGAATCAAAATAATCTGAAACCAACATTGTCAGCAAATGAAATTGATTTTTAAATTAAATTCTATTAAATTAATTGTGTTTAAGAATAATTATTATATAATGGTGTTTAAAGATCTGTAGTTAGTGCATCCTCCTCCATGTTTGTTAGAGCTTAAAATCTTGTCTAGAATGCTGATGTTTTACTTGCCATGTTAAACTTAGGAGTACTGTAAATAAAATAATTGGTTTAAATTTTGGAAGGTTAAGAAATGTATGTTTCTCAATCATACCTAATTCTCCCATCAGGGTATGAAAATAGTTCATCTTTGTCAGAGGTCTGGTTTTCTCCTATAGCTATAAGATGGTAGATGAAACCTATGTTTTACCTTAGGGGAGTGTATTTGTTTTTCATTTTAAATGCATTAGCATTCCTTGCTTATAATATTCATAGGAAACTGCAGTATAAGGCTTGCTGCTGTTTCATTGGTTGATAAAAGATTAAATTCAGTCAACAAACATGATGAAGTAACTCCATGATGTTAAGTCATACAGTCAAAGGTTAATTAAAGGCATATATTTGAACACAGTACATCCTTATGTGTAGCTGAATGCCCCAAATTGTTACGACAAATTTCCATCCTATACATATCTCATTAAAGGAAAGATAATTGAAACACTACTGTTAATGAATGAGAAATTTAAAAACACTCCATAATCTATATGGCAGCAGATTGAACTTTCATTTGGAAACAAACTGCAAGTTCCTGATTACTGATTTCTAGGAATTACCCTATTCAGTTTTTGAAAGTAAGGTTCCTTGTTTTTTTAATTTTGAGCTGTCTAAAGTAACTGAGTTGTGCAACCCTTTATTTATATTCTGGTTGTGTCAGAAGTGAGCTAAGTGTTCTTGAATCTATTTTTTAATTTTCTTTGCCCTATGTAAACTTTATCACAGTACCACTTTGCATTTACATTTAAATTTGAACCCTGCCAACCACTATTGGTGTGTGTCAGGAGGTGTAAAAACACATATAATCCTTTTGCCCCTTAACTGCTATTATCTTATTTAATACTTAATGGGAAAAACAAGCAGAAGTAATTATCCATCCTGGCAATCACTTCTTAGTTTTCTCTCAGAGCTCACACTTGTTGCTAACTGAAATAACAACCTCAGTTATCTCATTGACAAGATCTGCAGTGATAAACTTTTTGAAAACCTTACGTCGGTATTCAAGTCTTCTATCTCTAAAGGTGCAATTCCTATGCAACAGCTGAAATGACTGCAGTCTCGAGACTTGTGCCAAGGGAACGCAGACGTGCGATCCGAGTTGCTTGTTCAACTTCCAATCCTGCAATTTTTGTTTTAGTTGCTATGTGAATGGTATTGAGGATACATCGCTGTTTGTAGCATATTCTCTTTTCTTTTATTATTTAAGGTGCATTGACAGCTTAAGTCATATTGCACCATTTACTTGTTTAGGTTGTATTTTAGTTGTGTCACAATGAACACATAATTGCATTAGAGGTGGTTAGTGCTAACTTAGTTTTAAGGTAGGGTGGGTGATTAAAATTAGTATTTTAAAGATACATGGTGTAGAAAGGCTACTCATGCCTATTCAAGCATAGATGAACTTACGATCTCTGTTTCGGGGACATGTTCGAAGTTTTTAGGCATAGTGGGCTTTTTGCCCACTTTTCAGTACTCTGGATATTGTGTTGTGGTTGTCTTCTAGAGCTATGTCTCCTCTGATTCCCAACAAGCTTCATATTTATCGCACTCCAGTTAAAAGTGTTGGATGCTGATTGGGCAGTCTCATTTGTTAAAGTAAGGTTGTATCTTCTCTTCTGTAAAGAAGTATGAGTGGGTTCTTATCCTTAAAAGTGACTCTTGTGCAGAGGAGTAGGTGGCACATCCCTAGTCCAACCGAGATATTACTAATGCCCAGTATAGAAGGAGCATGATGCTACGAACTGCCCATGTGGACTTGCTTAAAAATCTTAAAATATTTCAAATCTTACAACATTTATTTTTTAACTCAGTTATGTGCTCATGCCAGTGTGGCAATCGAGTGTTAGACCCAGGAAATGGATTGAGGTTGCGTATGTTAGGTATTTAAAATTTTGTACAGCAAACAACAGTCTTGTGGTAAAGTGAAACAGGCTATAACCCCAGCAGATGCACAAGAATGAAAATCAACATTTGCTTATTTTTAATACTGAGAAAGATGAAAATTTTAAATAATTCATAATAAATAAAATATTCTACTCACCTGGCTGTTTCAATACTTCAGCAATAATCATCCATACATTATCCCTGACACTGGTGTCTTTGTACAGATGGTGTTTTCTGTTGAATAAGCTTTGACGATGGATCGCACCAACTCAATCAGTTTCAAATCATCCATTTCTCAAGCATAAACTGCAGTGAAGCACCTTCCAGTCATGGCGGCTTTGCACCCCATTTGCCTTTCCTACTATGCTTAGAATGTGTTCTTTGAAGGAAAAACTACGCTATCGCCATCTCTGTGTCAGGCCGAAAAATTTTCACCTTACCCTAGTAAAGACACAAAATTGCAATAATATATATTTGCTAGCTTCAGATGCTAGGGAATTAATTGTATAAGATGAATCAGTTTTGTCTGTAGTTCATTTTTGTATTTCATCCCAAAATTCTGTCAGTTACTAAATTATGTTATGCTATATCTTAATTGTAAATGGTGATTTGTGATACCTCTTTTATGCATAAGCTATCTCATGATTATTTTCATTGAAATATTGCTTTAAAGTTTAGCACATACATGAGTACATACAACAAAACGTTATTGACAGTGGCTCATTATTTAAAAACTTCTTTCAATGGAAGTAGTTTCTATTAATGTTATTCTCTATAACATGGAACTTTTCAGGAACCTATCCTTGTAAGGGTCCAGTCTATGTGTATATTTCTTGGGAGCTGGAGTGAATTTCAACACTTTTTATGGTAATTACAATTAATTTTTATAAAAGTATATCTCATGAAAGAAAATCCCTCTCTCTCTCTTTCAATGGCTGTATCCCTTACACTAAACTGTATCCATGGTTTCATCAACTGTTGTATGGCTTATGGAGAAAACAGTCTGTAGAAGAACTTACATTTTTTCATCATTTAATCACTGATGTAAAATTTTCATTTAACATTAGGAGTTTTCCATTTGAGCAATTAAATTAGGTAACATTATAATAAAATTATGTTTAATTTATAAGGCTGNTATATATATATTATTCCTTGGAAATGTGCCTTCATGATGATTTAAATGGAAGTATTTGGCTGAGGTTGAATTAGCTTGAATGATGTTCTTGTACTCAAAAATGAATGAATGAAAGATTCTTTTGAAACTATTAGTCATCAATAGAAATTATGATGTTACTGATTTCTATTTACTTCAAATGGGAAGTAAGCTTAATTTGATGTAATTTAAGTTTTTTTTTACGTCATGGCTGCATATTTTTGATAATCTATTTCTATTTTCAGGTTACCTTAATAGAAAAGACGAGATACTGCTCAAGAGGTTGGCATGAATGGTAAAATGTTGAAGTTTGCTGTTTTGTTATTTTAATTATCATTGTTAAACTGGAGATATTATTTTTACAGATATTATTCTCCAGATAGCTCTATATTCTTGACGGAATCTAAACTATTTATGATGCTGATGTAACTAAACGTTGCCATTGAAGTTAAACATCTTAGCACGGAAGTGGATCTTGGTCTCATGCTTCCAAACAGATAAAAATTTAGAGTCTGGATCTAGCAGCTATGTCTGTAGATATTTTATCCACATGTCCAACAGATGATAAATCATTTTTTCTGTGAAACATATTTTACCTCCTTTATTGTAGTTGTTTGAATTCCCAGGTTTGATGATGACATTTTTGTCATTGGGCTGGATTTCATTGAGCGAACATTTTACTATGTATTTGTTTTGAATTGCCACATTGTACCAGCCTAATTTAAAGCATATGATGCTATCTTATGTTTTTGTTAAATCCTGATAAAATCAGAGAATTTAGTCTTTATTTCAGTTTTACTTGGAAATTGAATAACTTCTCTTTTTCCTAAAAGCAAGTTTTTAAATATTTATAATAGGACCTGAAAATGAGTATGATGCAAATCTGTGATGTTTCTTTATTTGAGATCTGCATAATAGCAGAAGTATTTGTAAACTTCTGTTTATTCATACTGAAATCATGACTATGTATTCTTTGTATCTGTTATTTATATAGTTTTCCTTTGTTACTCATTTCATCCTTTTTATTTTCATAGTAGATCTGCTGTCAAATGAATGCTCTGATGTGTGCCAAACTTTGAGCTGTTTTTTCAATCGTATCAGAATGCTTTGAAATCTAAGTGTTGAACTTTGATATTTATTTTATAATGTAAAATCTCTATGCTACTCAAGTATTTTTACTAACGGAAATGAAATCTGGATGTTAATTTAGTGAAATTCTGTGATAAATTGCTTGACAAATATTAAAATATATCTTACATGGCTGTTGAATTTTGTTGATAAGTTATGGAATTGGAGTTTTCACTACTAACTGTAGAAATTTATAGTTCAGAAAACACTTGAAAAGCATGGTTAGATGTTATAACTTCAACACACTTTCTTAATCTTCAAGATTTTTTTATGATTTTCAAAATATTGGAGCTCTCTTTGATGAATTTTCTTGAAGATTGATTAGGTTTCTTTTTTACTGCTTTGACTAAGAATTTCCGGTTTAATTAGGTTAATGTTTTATACTGATCAATCAAATTTCATTTCAAATAATTTAATTGCTCTAAGACTGTGGAATTAAGGATTATATACCTATTAGCTCATTATTTCCAATTGTTTTCAGTTAAACAAGGCATTGCAGCTGAATTATGTGTAAAGTAAGTTTTTTTTCAAAATGTCAATTTTTAGAGTTTTGATTACAGCACTTAAAAATGTTATGTAAATATAATTTATGCTAGCAGCCTAAGGATGATGCAGTAGTGAAAATCATTCCATAAATAGCATTATGGTCAGAATTTTTAGTTATAGCATCAGATGCCTTTGTTATTAGTCTTGCATTTAGAAACATCCTGAGATTCCATGCCAAACAAATTCATTTCTTCCTTGAATACTAACCAGCCTAATATTTCCAATTGATTTCTTTCCCTGAATTGAAACTACTAGAAAGACTAGCAAATGAAATTCATTGGAAAATAAGTCCATTTAAAGAATTGCTTGGTGAAGACTGCTCGTTAAAGTGTGATTTGCTTGTAAATAAGTCTGGCAAAAGGTTAGGACATGTTTAAATATAGTGAATTTTGGATGAATGAATAGTCTATTTTTTCATGGAATGGGAAAGATTCCTTGCTGAAGATGTTTGTTATTCCCATGATAGGTTATGGAGATTGGATCTAATGAAATAGATCAGCAATAGATAATAGGAAAAATTGGCAGTGGCTTCTTGAGCTAAGAAAATTTTCTGCCATATAGTCTGAATATACTGGAGTATGTGATATTTCTAGTGGAGAATATAATTCCTGTTTGAGAAGTTGGTTGTCTTACATGTAAATTTGTAATTTTTTGCAGCTAATTCAGTTTCATTCCATTGAGGTTTAAGATTCATATTGGGAACCAAATTACTTTTATCAGACAAATATTTTTCATAATCTTGAAAGAAATTTTTAAGTAATCTAGTATTCCAGTGAAAGTATTATCGTTTAACTCAGAGGAAGAAATAACCAATTAATTAATTAATGGGTCATGTTTGCATGAAATATTCCAGTGACCAACTGGTATTTCAGAAATAAAATTTATAATTTCAACTTGCATTTAGCTGAGTATTATGTTGACTATACGAACAATCTTTTCTCTTTAGAATTATTTCATTAGAAGTTTCCATTGCTAGGTGGTGCATTATTGTCAAGTTTCTGGAAACTGATTTACGTAGTTTTATAGCTTTGATGGAAGAAAAAAAATCGATGTGTTATAATGTGATTAATGTCCTTCCTAGTAGTTGATGACTCAAAGAGGACAATGTTTATATGTTGCTTGCAGGTTTACTTGTTTGACTAATTTTAAATCACATGAGTGATTAGTGCCAATCAGTCGCAAATTTGTTAGACTGCAGTTCCTTCATCGATTTTGATGTAAATAATTATTTAAAGTAGCTTTGAGAATAATGTGTATTTTAAATATGGTTAAAACTGTTGTGTAAATATATT
>KZ308840.1:312919-335411 GCA_000376725.2 Ladona fulva
ACTCCCTTACCTAAAATTTTATAAACAAATCTTAATTACAATATTTTTGTGAATTTGACAAAGATTTTCTCATTTTTCTCCCAATAATACAATCTTATGGAAGATAATGAAGAGGTTACAAAAATTGATATTGAGTTTGAGGTCATTGTTACACTTTTATCATTCTCAGGTCAAGTGTCAGATCTATTATAATTTTTAACGACTATCCAGCTCTACCAGAGTTAAGTTAGTTCAACTTCTGAATGAGAAATACTGAGGCTGAAAATTGTAGTACTTAATATAGATTATAGAGATCTTATTTTTAAAACTGCAGCGTTCTTGTTCAGGTAGCACCCACTAAACAAGAAATTTCTCATTCATTTTAACAGCTAGGAAAATATTTAACTTTAATTTTTGTGAAAACTGAAAGACAATATTTCATGGAACAAATAATGATATTTTTCATGCCATTAACAAATGTACCTGTGCTGCATTTAAGTGAATGATATATATCAATTTCATACCCAAAAATCACACAGTATTTACTGCATCATTACATTTAATATTATTGTAAATTTAAAACATGAAATATTTTTTTCATTCTTTGTATGACTTGAAATTTCCTTATCCCTACTACACTTGCTTGAGCACTGAATACCATTCGTTTATAGAGCAAGGCACTAGGAATAGCTCTTGAGTGATTGCAGTATGGCAATAACTGCTATTGGATTTTCAGAATAGGATTTTTCATTAATGTAATTAGAGATGAATTTTAAGAATGGGATGATTTCAACTGGAAACCAAATGCTTTTGACCAGAACACTTATATTAACTTTATAATCATCATTGATAGAATTGTTAAATGTTTACTTGTGAAGTTTAACTTTTCCTCTCGTCAATTCAATTTACTGCACAAATTACAGCTTTATTATCAATTTGCTTGTATGCCTAATGCAAGTGATTGATGTCATGTTTAAGTTCTGAGTGCTCAAGGTCAGAATGGTCAAATGTTAATTACCAAAAGTGTAGTTTACCTAGAGCTGCTGAATTTGCCAGAAGATAGACACTCTAGGAATCTCTCCAATATTATGTATTTAATTCATTTCATCCATTTTAGTGAATTTTATGATAGCGTTGCTCTGTTGAAAATTAATTTTGTTTGATATAGAGGTAGAAAACTTTAAGACTGTATATCACTCATTATTTTTACTTTAGTTCCTTCTAAGGTTCTTTTCATTAATTTTTTATTTATATTTTCAGTTTCAGTTATACATTTTTCTATTCTGAATCATCATAAATTACTTAAGTTTCTTTTTCATATACAGATTTTATTGTAAAACCTGTATTATCTTTTGTATGTAGCATTTATTCTTTAGGATGGATCTGTTATCATGAGTATTTTTCCTTAAGTTAATCAAAGGCTGAAATGTTGTTGTTGAACACTAACTTCTATAATAAAATCTAGAGAATAGTCTGCCTTATATTCATCTAAAATCTGTGTGTAATATTTAAGGGCTCGGTATAGCTAGGAATATTAATTGCATGAATTTCCTATTAATAACTGAAGGAAAATCATGTAGTAGTGACTGTTGTATATATGCTGTTGGCTTATATTACATATTTCTTGAAGTAAAGTCACTTTCTTTTCTTATTAGAGAAAGACTAAGCCCTTAGTCTATTATAATGTATGTTAAATAAACAATATCCAGTTGACTTTCAGCTTGAAGAGTGAAATAGTAATTGCTGGTGTATTTCAAGATAAATTTCATTATAGAAAGAGGTGTAGTGCATGCATCATAAGCTGAGCTTATTAGCATAAAATGTTTCCTTGTACTCTATTCATTATAGCATGTGTAATAGCAGAATTCATCTGGGAAATATCTGCACAGTGAAATATTTCAATTGTTTTGAATCTTTATTTACCAATCTCTTTTGTAAATTATTGGAGCTAAAATGATACAAGACTGGATAAATATACATCCATTTTCAAATATTCCATGCCTGGAATGTTTTAGGTGCTGTTACTGTAACATGAAATTGTAAGTGATAAATGTTTAATGTATGGTAAATGTTGTTAACCTATTGATGTCTGAAAGAGATATTTTTCATCTAGAATGAAAATCCTGTTTTAACTCAAGAATCATTAATTGCAAAATAGTTTCTGATACATTAATAACGTAGTAATAGGTAAAATGTATCATGTTTCTGTTTGTATATGAATTTTATGCAAGAAAATTAATTGACATTTCTAGATTTTTGATTAACTGAAGTTTTTTGTTATTATATTGCATGTAAGTCTAATTTAATTGTTTTATTGTTAGTAGTATGGCATTCTGATGAAGTGAAACATTTGTAATGAATATGTTTGTTGAAGTATGAACTTGTTCCATATCAATTTTTGTCATTCAGCTGGTAATATTTAAAAATAATAAATTATTATTTTCATCTAAAGATGCTATATCTGTGGCAAATATAAGTTAGATTCTTTTCTAATCGAATGTATGTTTCCATTTGGCCTTGCTATTGTTATTTAAGTACTCTGGAAACTATGTGCATTGTCATAAAAACTTACTACCAATGTTATTTAGATCTGCTAATTTGAACATTTTCAATTTCAGGGCACTTTCATAATGAGCATTTTTGAACATACATCAAATTTCAGTCTGCAGCCAATTTTTGTTGCATATATGTGGTTTCCAGAGTATAAAATATAATGTATTAGAAATAATGTGGAAAATGTTGTGATATTACAGTATGAATGAAGTAGTGGAATTTCATACTGCTAGGGAAATATTGAATTATAATTTAGATACACAAATATATTTTTGCTTGTTATTGTAAAAGCCATAACTTTTAACTTACAATGACTGATCCATTTAAAATTCATCCTGCTGGTCTGGATGATGTCTCATTGAAGTAGTTTTATGGGGTGTACCTCCGTTTCTCTCTCAATGAAAGTGTTGAGTGACACCTGTAATCCTGTATCCTTAATTATTTGCAAATAAATGCAATATTAAGGTCCTGTTACAATGCATTACTTGTTTTACACCAAAATAAAACCATATTTCTCCTGAGGTAAACAGATGGAAGAAATATGGTCTAATATATTGATTAAATCATTAAGAATACATACCATATTTGTTGGCATCAAGGACATGGTGATTTATCTGAAATAAATCCCTCAAAATTTCATTGCATCTTCTAAACGGAAGGTTAATTTACAATTCAATTTCAATGAATAAAATTCTATAATGAATATGTATTCACAGCCCAAGTATTGTCATTTTAATATGATATAATTCATAGAAAATTGATTTCTGGTATTACTGACATGAATNTGAGGGAATCCTTTCCAGTGAGCTGTTTCTTCATGGGTTCTTTATATGAACATTTTTATGCTTTTTCCTACATTCAGAAAGTGAATCAGGTAGAATGTAAAATTACAGTAGGCTGTGTAGCAATTTGCAATACAAATTTGATTAAAAAAAGGAAATCATTACAATACAAAATAAAAAATTTTGGCATAACAGCAAAATTTACATCTCTTTACGTAGTGAAATAAGTAGAAGATCAATTCTAGGTACAGAGGTCACTACATGAACTTCTTCCATAAATCACTTGCTTTTTAATAAAATAAACTGAGGTGGATTCTTGACACCATATATGAGGCGTTAGAATATAATCTTAAAATGTAATAGTAAACAAATTCAGTAATGAATAGTGGTGCCTCCAGTTCTTCCAGGGAATATCCAAAATCAACCTCTATTTGTGGGTAGGTTATGCTACACCTCAAAACGTATATCTAATGATCAATTTGGTGTACAAACGGATGCTCAGAATGTAACCTGTTCATAAGTCTGGGAGAGATTAGGTACATTTCTGCAGTTCAATTTCTTACTTTCAACTTCATTTTATCCTCTATTGTCTTAGTTTAAAACTTTGTATATGAGAAGATCACCTCTCGCAACTTAAATTTTGGGATTAAATATCTCATTTAATGAAACCAAAAATGGTCTTCAGGCAATCATTTTTTTAGTATTATATTGGTCTGGTTCCATTCATTTCTTTATCTGGCACTATGAAGATGAGGGTAACCTGTGAGTGTGATACTCTAATTCTACTTGCTTTTAAAAAATAACTAAAATTTTTGGTTAAACCTTAAACCTACAGAGCTTTTGGTAGCTAATGGTCAAATGGCCACATTTTCTTCACTGTATTCCTGAATCTGTCCTCTTCTATAATATGGTTTATTTGATAACAAGCTCTATATCCCAGGAATGTTCATGTATATCTCCTCCTTTTATGATTTCTAAACCATATGTTGGTTATGAATATTTTTCTACAAAATTCAACCAGTATATCCACCCTTTCATTTCTTTTTCCAAGCCCGAATTTTCCCACTACTCTTCCTTCTTCTCCCTATCCCAAAACTGCATTTTTGTAACCATTAGTTTTTCTGTAGCATTTCTCTTCTCCTTATACTACATATTCAATATTCTCATACATTTAAAATAAAAAAATACTGTATGACAATTGGAAGTTTCTTCCTTGTATATTAAACTGATTTCTGAATTAAAATATCAAGCAGCAGTCATAAGACTCATGGAACTTCCAATGAGACATTTTTGTTTAGTCAGCAGTGTTAGGGGTTAGCACAATCTGGAGATTCTAGGGGAAAATCTACCCTCCCAAACTGATTTTCAAAAGAGGTTTTTACTCAGTACCAGAGGTAATGCAATACAATAAATTATAAAACTGAATAAATTACATTTTTGGAACATAGTGTTAAAAAATCATTTCTAAGGATAAAGTATTTCCTTTAATAGAGAAACCATGAATCCTTTAAATAATGCATAAAAGCATTAATGACCATAATTAAAATAAATATATAATCATTAATTATAATTATACATGATTTTTAGTATGTCCTACTTGTTGCATTTTTCCACAGAAGAATTAAGTTCCTTTGGTTAATTTCAAATTACATCTCATGATTGTGATACTCTTCTTCTTTCAAGAAATTCTTTTGGAAAATTTTTGTCCCAAAATTAGACTTGAGTCACAGTGATGAGAAGTTTCCCTGTAAGACTGACAAAATATTAAGAAAATTTCTTACTTTCACTTGTAGCATGAGAGATGTGAGGTCAACAATGAGAGAGAGAATATTGTTGTCTATCATTGGACCTTTCGATGGATCAATGTATGATTTAGCAAACTTTTGCACCATTTCTTCAGCTTCCTCTCTGCAACGTTCTCGCAAGCGAGATGGGGCAAGCATAGCAGCTAAACTAGGCTCTGGAGCAACCTAATGAAAAATAAAGAAGTGCTAATTAAAAATGTNGATTGAAAGATAACGATGTGTGGTGATCTTTACATCTCTATGAAGGTTATTGACATTCACTGCAGAGAAAATGCTTGGAAAAGAACACTATAAGTGCTATAAGTTACTATTGGCAGATTGAATCAGAGTTTTTTTATTTTTCAATTGTAAATTAAAACAAACAATAATTTCGTATTATTCGTAAATATTTTTACACCATTTGAATAAGTAGTGTAACTTTCAGTTATTCCCATGAAATCCAAACAACTAAATTGCAATATTTCGTATAAATTAATCATTCTTTATGAATTCCCATTACCCGCTTAAATGAAGAAAAATTACTCTTTAATGTAGGTTCAGCGTAAAATTACATTATTTATGATATGTCTTCATTAATAATATGAACTCCACGGACCGATATCTACTGTCTAATTTTTAACAATTTTCCTTTATAATGAAAGTATACCGATGCGTAGTTCATTTATATTAGAGGCGTCATAGCTTGACGATAAAAAAAATGTGTTCAAAATAAATTCCACAGTATTTTTAAGAATGAAACTTTAAATTACTATGCTTATATCGCATTTCTTACAGGGCTGGTTTATTAGTAAGACGAAGGATATCTATTTTGAGATTATTACACCCTTTATATCCTTATTGAGCCTAAAAAGGTTTCGTCGTTGCAAGCGTTGCAAGTATCCGATAATTTTGATTCTTATTCTCGCCCAAGGATAAATTATAATGAAGCGTCGACTGAAAACATTTCTATTGCATTAAGCTGAATCATTGTAGTTTCAGATGGCTATCAAGCCCTTAGTTACCAGCAAAAACTACTACTTAGCTGAAGTTGAGTTGGAGGAGAGTCAGAAAAGGTGCAACCGCAAGAATTCCTTGTACACAATGAGATAAATTTTCTTAATTTTATTACTAGAGTAAGGAAACTGAGAGAAACTTTTTTTGAGCAACTGCTTCACTTTCTAATATTGTACTTATTGTTTTTATTCTATTGTAATTTTATCGTTGTAAATTCTATGATGTTATAAAGCAAATGTCATGAATTTTAAACATAAAAACTAACATTTAGTGTCTTTTCTTGGAGAATTCCTTTAAAAAAATGAAAGGTAGTTTACAGACTCACTGCTGTTATTATTTTTAAATCTCGACAGCTACTCAATACATTTTAATCATGAATATAACATTTAAAACGAAAAATTTATTACGCAGTTGGGACGGCAGTTCATTTCTCAATGTGGCAACACCGCATATAATAAGCAAGGAGAGCGGCAAAACCCATAGTGAAGGCTCTTCGAATTGCAAGTCACATGGTGAAAGGTTAAGTGTATATAAAGCGATTAATCACTATGGTGGCCATATAGCAGTCTTTACCTCTCTGGTGAACGGACAACATTGATGTAAGTTTAATTTTAAGTGAAATTTTGTATTATGTAAGTGGTAATGAAATCGAAAAACGGTCAGGCTATCTTTACGTTAGAAATCAGCGGATGTTTTTAGAGCAAGCCTCTTTCCGAGGTGTTGATATCAACAATACGATTCGAAAAGTCCTCGTAGCTTTAACTCCATATTCATCATCAAGGTACTAATCATAGCTAATTAGAATTAAAACTTCTTGTGCTCGAATTTAATCCTCAATAAAGATGCTCTTGAAAGTTTTTTCTAAATCGGTGTTTCACTTTGGGAAATAACCCTCCAATTATAGTATGATCAGAGGGAGCGTTATAGTAATTTGAAGTCAAAACTCGTGGTATAAACTCACACGTAATGCATTTTGACGAATTACTTGTTCATCGTGTTAAATTTGCGAAGGCAAAACAACTGGTAAATATTCGATAGAGGTAACCTTCTATCAAATATTTACCAAACAACTATATTTGTTAGTTTTTGACCGGAAAAAGTGAGCCTATAGTCTCTTATGTTTCAATTTTGCAAACTTATTGTGTCTGCTTAAGAAACAAATTTTTACTGAGCTTGATCCTGCGAGCTTTTATATTGCGTAGCTTTTCAGTGTTTCTGTAACTTAGATTTTCTCTTAAGTTAAAAGTGGTTGGAGCATTAGCTTAGCGATGACTTTTTCTCTTCAATAGTAACGGTCTTTGTTCAATGCTTTAAATTGCGAGAGTATTTGGCAACGTTGATTCGTGGTCTTCGTAACCTCGTGGTGCTTGTGGAGTTTCCCACAAATTCAACGGTAGTATGGTAGTATTTTCGAAAATTGTCAGGTGAATGCTGGTCATTTTATTTTCCGTATCATAGAAGCATTTGTGCAATTTCATTTGCCAGAGCTTAGTCATCCTAGGTGTTGTCAATCGATAATCTTTTTTTCCTAGAACTAAATGTTACGTCATGTAATTTCGCAATGCGGTGTGGAATTTTTATGATATCACTAGTATTGGTAGTACGATTTGCAATGTGTGAAGTGACTTGCTTTAATCAAGAATGTACTTGTAGTTGATGACCGGGGGGATTGAAGTTATACCAGACCTTCAGTTTTAACATAGAAGAAACAGAAGACAAGGCAAAATGGATCGAATATCTTCACTGATTAGTGCTAACACCGTGATGGTGTTTAGCAAATCTTATTGTTCGTTTTGTCGGAAGGTACGTCCAAACGGGAATGTGGTCTGTTTCTAACAATGTAAAGAAACTAAACTGGATTTTTCTTTTTCCAGGTGAAGGACCTATTTATGAGGGAGCAAATCCCGTATCACTCCATAGAATTAGATCTGATGGAAAGTAAGTTTAATTTTAATTTAATTTTTATGACAACTAACAAGGGCTTACGTTATTGCTGATGACTGACTTGTACGGAGATTAGAAAATTGAATTTTCTTGGATAACTACTTGAAATTTCTTGTAACATGCGCAGTTCTAGCAAAAACGAAATATTTATTCGTTTATTTAAATTGTATTTGAATCTTTCTTCGATTTTAGAAGAAGGCACTCTAATACAGGAGGCCTTAGAGAGAATGACTAAGCAAAGAACCGTTCCTAATGTGTTCATCCGTGGGGAACATGTTGGCGGATGTGATGTTACGGAGTCTATTTACAGAGATGGGACTCTGTTGGAGAGGGTAAATGGAACGTACACTCAGCGTGATTACGATCTCGTTGTCATCGGCGGTGGATCTGGTGGTCTTGCTGCAGCGAAGGTTAGGAGTCTGTTTGCCTCTGAACGAAACTGGGAGCTTATTGCTTGTTGCCGAGTTGAATGAATCTTGCCCTTTCTTTGATCATTGGCAGCTAGTAACAATTGAAAATATTGCTTGAAAATTTCTCAAATGAACTTCTTGAAATTGGAAACGAATAAAAATTTTTCATACATGTTTCACCTATTGCAGTACTAAGGGTGATTTTTAATTTTACAGGAAGCTGCAGGTTTTAACAGGAAAGTTGCAGTATGCGATTTTGTTAAACCAACGCCCAAAGGAACTAAGTGGGGACTTGGTGGAACCTGTGTTAATGTGGGGTGCATACCCAAGAAACTGATGCACAAGTCTGCAATTATTGGTGCAGATATTCATGATGCTGCTCACTTTGGATGGGCAGTTCCTGAAAAAGGTGAGCTTATGGTTAAAGGATTTCTTTTTATTAGCTTTTCTAAGTGTTAAAATGGATGTAAGTTCTGTTGAATTGCTGTTATTTTGAAATGCTTCAGTTTCATTTTAATTCTCATTGCCTAATGTTTGAATATGGATAATGCTTTTAATCACTAATCTTTGATGTATTTAATGCATATTATTTTTCTTGCTTGCTCCCTTCCCCTTGTGGAATGTATAGGTACAGTAGATGATGATAGTTTGCCATCTTCTACTCTTCTCTGTTTCAATCGATTAATTTGTTTAAAAATCAGAATTTGGGAATTAATTTTGATTAAATGTATAAAGATGCAAGAATTGTAGGTTTTTATAGTAGAAGTGAGCTCAGTCTGATTATTTTGTGTTACTTAAAATTAAAACCTTAACCACTTTGCCATTCCTTTATTTTTCTTTGTTTCCTAGTTGTTCTTGTTAATGAGGTGTTTTATTAGTTTCAATTTTTTATTTGGCTGCTGAGTTTTGTAAGAGTATCAGTAGATTTTTATCATACGTTCACCATTTTAAAACTAAGATGTTTAGCTCTGCCCCATATTTTTTTATTGTTTATTGACTTTTTGATCAATGGCGAGTTTTTGTATCAAAATGTATTTTTTGGCTAAAGTTTCTAATGTATGTAAGTATTAACCCTTTCGAGACTGTTGTCGCACATAGGCGACGGTGAATTTCCTTCTCCAAAACACTGTTGACGCCATAGGGCGACGGAGATTTTCCTACGCAAAACACCTACTGTCGCCTATTGGCGACGCAGGTATATATCGTGTTCGGATGCAGATGAAGAGGATTAAGTTATAATATTCTTTCCTTTCTGACCCTTTGGAAGGGAATTTCAGACCTTTTTCTTTACACCACAGTGAGGAAACCTGGCCATCGGGGTAATTCATTGCCCCTTACCCAGTATGGCGCCGCAGAAAACTAAATGTTGTTGCAGTCGTTTTGCTAAATATTTATTTATAGCTTTAATTGTAAATATTAGCTTGGAAATTAAAATATTGTAGTTTTCTGTCAATGTACAACTTTTAAACAAAATTCTACAGTCATTATTAAGGAATTTAGTATACTTCCATATAAGGATAATGTTTTAATCATTAATTCTCTCAAATGAATGCAACTAATACTTCTCATCCTTCTTTTTCATCCGGGCTTTGAACCGGCATTGGCGAAGTTTTTCCATAGATGTAAGTCCCGGAGATAATTTTAATATCTGTCAGTTTTTCAGTTTCCTCTTCCAAATATTGTCTATGAAACTAATTCGATAATTATTCTATAAAGTGATTTTTTTATTATATTGACTTCTTTTCCATAATTATTGTGAACAGTATTCAGTTAATTCCTCGAAGAGCGCATTCTAGGCCTTCTAATGAAGTAAGCCTTTTCTACACGTATCCATCGATAAAATAAATGATTTAAAAACAATACTGTGTCTTGCATCTGCTTGAGTAAGCTAATAAATTACAAAGATGGAATGTATTAGAAAAATCAGAGGGAATCCAAGATACATCATTACCATTTAGGCAGAATAGTAAATACCTTACTATTAAAGGTAGAATTTTGTTTAAAAGTTGTACATAATCAGCAAGACACGAGATTTTTATATTCAAGATAATTTTTTCAATTACTACTATAAATAAATATTTGGAAAAAAGACTGCATTTATATTCAGTATGCCGCGACCCCATGCTGTGAAAACGGAGGTTAATTACCGAGGGACAGTATTTCCCAATTGCGGTTGCCGAGGAAAGGGCACAGAGCCCCGCTAAGAAGGACCCAAAAGGGTTCAAGTTTATACCTGGCATCCAGAGAGAAGCAAACTTGCCCCGTATCCTGGAGAAGTTTTTCCTCTGAATGCTTTCGTAGCCCAAGAACGATTTTAGGAGAATATAGCAGTCTCGAAAGGGTTAAAGAATCTAGAAAATTATCCTTAAGGGGGCTCTTTTCCTTGCTGGAAAAGCAGTTTACCAGCTACAAAAAAACTACTAAGATCTTTCATTTAGTATCTAGGACTATACTAGTATTTTGCCCAGGGTTTTGCATTGTTTGACAAATTGGGGAGAGTCACAGATTAGAAAATTCTCAAACTTTAGAAAAATGCATTCAGAAGTCACTCAAAGAAGAATGCAGAGATAGATGAAAATTCTGAAGAGCAAAATATAAGAAAAAACGTTAGGATCTAACCCAGTGCAGCATCTTTGGAAGCAGACTACTTACTACTACTCCAACTTCTACACTATGCGATACCCTAATAGGGTTTATTGTAATTGTAGCCTAAATTTAGCTGAAACTTTAAGTTCATTTTGTGTGTGAACTATCACACATAAAACCTTAGTTAGGGGGTAATTCCTCATTTTTTATTCTAAATCTAACTACTAAGTTTTATAGTCCAAATTGCTGCCAATATCATATCTTGTGAGAAAGACAGTTCAAACTGTGAATATTCAAACAATGAAAATGGTAATATATTTTGTTGCAAAAATAGGCACACATTTAAAGCCCAATTTCATGAGAATTTGTTTAATCTATTTTGCTTGGGATTTTATCTCTATAAGGATAAGTTTTTTTATGATCCAAATAGTTGTGGGCTAATTTCATTAAAATACATTCTATCCAATGTTTACTCCACTCATGCTAACCAATACAGTTTTCAAATATGCCAACATATTTTCTTTGTAGCAGTGAAATATTCCACCTCATAAGGCTTTGCAAGTGTCTTTCTGATTATTATTTATTCTCATAACCCCTTCGTTCTAACTTCTTAAATCCTTTGTGCTAAACACTGTGTTCGTGTTACTTTTGGCTTTTCTCTTTCACAGATATATTTATAGAATGAGATTTTAGATTGGATATATGCTGATATCTATATATAACCCGTTCAAATAAAAGATATTAATTTACTGTGAACAGCTTTGCAAGCACTTCATTTTACCTCATATGCCTTTTTAAACCGAAAATTTATAACCAAGCTGTTGTTAGAACTTTGCTTTTTCAAATCTTATTCAAAAATACTCATTTCAAAATTATACAAAAGTCAAATACTTAAATCAGATTACTTCAAATTACTTATCTTTTCAAAGGTAGTCTTTTGACAGTGTATACACCCTAAAACACAATTTGGAATAGAAGTTTATAACCTTTGTAACTATAGAAGCTGCACATATTACATGAAGGTTTCTTTAGGGAAGGACAGACTAAATGTGAAGAAATAAACAGCAATCAAGAAATTGATTCTTTCCTTTAAATGTTTGATTATGGCACAGTCAGTCCCAGAAAGAAACAGAAAATGAGACATGAAAGTTAGAACGAGGATTACTTGACTGCTATACGAGGGTAGTTCCAGAAGTACCAGACCTAACAAAGAAAACACAAAATCTGGGAAAAGTATCTTTATTTCTCAAGTTCTCAAGATGGTCTCCTCTTAGCTGAATACACCTTTCCCTGTGATGTTCAATTGCTTCAGTACCCTGTTAATTGTGAGAAACCTTGAATTCCTCAAAATAGCCATTAACCACAGACAACACCTACTTGTTGTTGGGAAATCTTTTACCACTGAGCCACTTTTTAGTTTGGACAGAGAAAATAATCTGAGGCGGCTAAATCTGGTAAATAGGGTGTGTGAAGTAGCAATTCAAGCTTCAACTCTTAAATTTTGGCCATTGCAATAATGGATGTGTGAACTGGTACATTCTCTTGATGAAACAACTTTTTTGCCAACTGCGGTTTTCTTCTTTATTTCATCACACAAAGACTAATAAGTTTGCATAACACTCGCTATTGGTTGTTTTTACATTTCGAAGATAATGAAAATTATCACATGAAGATCCCAAAAAACTGATGCAATAATCTTGCCAGCAGATAAACTGTCTTAGCCTTCTTTGGAGCTGATTCTCCCCTTGCAGTCCAATGTTTTGACTTCCTTTGTCTCAGATGTGAAGTGTTGGACACATTACATCTATGGTTATGAATCAATGCAAGAACTCTATTGCTGTGAAACATCACCAAGTACTTGATTGAAACATCCTTGTGATGCTGTTTTTGTTCCATTGTGAGCAATTATCTCTTGCGCTGCTTTCTCAAGTCCAAATTTGTAGTCAATATGTGATGAACAGCACATTTTTGAAATGTATATCATGTCCGCTAGCTTGTGCACTTTTAGTTGGTCATTCAACACCATTATGTGAATTTTCTTCCATTTCTGGTATGGTCACCTCATCTGGTTGACCACTGCAATGATCATCTTGGCAACTTATGCCTTGTTTAAACTTTGCTACCCAATATTTTATTGTTGTAAATGAAGGAGCAGACTTTAGTGTATCTGGGACTACCCTCAGAGTTAGGAAGGATAACTGGAAAGTGTTCTTCCCAACAAATAAGTATCTATGGTCCACAAGGAGAGGAAAATTTTTGCAGTGAGCAAGGATGAGCAATTCGCATCAAACTAGAGTTTTTGACAGAATTTAATTTTTTTGTTTCACCCCTCCAAATTTTTTGGATAATATTTTTAATTTTGTAGTGTATTTGTTGAAATAAGCCATCGCTAGAAAATTTTCAGAGAAGGCTAGTGGAAGTGACGCTGTATTTAAAGGAATTTGAGGAAAACCACCATGAGAGTCACAAATACACTTTATTACGAGAAGTAAGATATCCGTTGAAGTTGAAAGATTCAGTTGAAAAAGGCTCTACATATTCAAGAGTTTGGCATGTGGGAAAGAGTATTAGAGCTCATATGAGTATTCTTAGATTATTTCTGTTTTAAACTGTCAAGAAGATTAGATTTTCACTTCAATCATCCATAAAATTGCAACTTTTTGCCAGCAAATCCTAGTTTTGTAGGAGTCTATTTTCACTGTTCTTACAATGGGAAAATGTCTTGGTATCCATAAATTGCATTATTTCCTTTAGTACTTACTGAGTGATGGCAAGGAATCTCTTTATATAGACGCTTCAGAAGGAATTGCCTCACAGAGCCGCCGATTTTTCTCCGTAAAGTCCTGGGTTTGGACACTATGGAAAAAAGCAGACATCTGTCCTAGGCACCATGGGTTCGATTCTAGGAGGCCCCAAAAATGGTACTTTTCCCGTTTAAATGCATTGTGTGCATTTAAAAAAATTCGTTTAGCATATTTTGCATTAAGATAGAACGTTGAAATTTACGTAGTCGTTACGTGTTTTTATCTTCCGTATGCCGCAAGAACTTTATCCCTAATGGCCCCAGGTTCGATGCTAGGTAATTTCTTAGTGCCAAATTTTCAAAAAATCATTTAGGGTATTTTCCGGTAAGATAGAACGTTGACATTCACGCCATCGATAGATGATGTACACATCTATTGTATGTGTAAAGGTTTTTGCCTTGCAGGTCCTTAGGACATACGAATTGCCCTAGCATTGAACTAAGTTCAAGAATTTATTTAGGGTATTTTGCTTTAAGATTGAAAGTCTCAATTCACGGTGTTGTTAAAATAGATGGATGCCTATCGATTCACGGTGTTGTTAAAATAGATGGATGCCTATCGATTCACGGTGTTGTTAAAATAGATGGATGCCTATCGTATGCAGTAAAGATTTTTGTTCTGTTGGCCCAGGTACAATTCTAGGACCATTCAAATGACTGAATTTTCAAATATTCATTAGGGTATTTCCCAGTAAGTCGTATCCCCAGAGTATCGTATTCCCCAGAGATTTTTGTCCTAATAGACCAATGTTTGATGCTAGGACAATTTGTATGCACATATTTTGAATAATTTGAATTGTAGTTTGTGTATGGCAGGTGGAGTGTTGCAGGTGCTGTACAATGCCTTAGTTAATCTATCTTACATTAAGCTTTCAGTGTGCAGGCAACTTTTACTCGTATCTCAAATCTACAAGTGATGCTTCTTTCACAATATGGTGCAGAAATTATAATTTTTAAATGTTAGAATTAATAATTCACAATTAAAAAGTCAATTATCTAAATGGCTACTCTATTAGCAATAAAATATTTTTTATTTTAAGTATTTAGGATCATTTTTTCCAGAGATATTCATATTTTAAGGAGGACAAAATTTTAAACTCAAAATTAATTCCCGCAGATACCCGGTTTTTTTTGTTTTAATTCTGTCATATGAAGGCTAATATAAAAGACATTTTAAGTAACCTTTCAAGGAAAATTGCTTCAAATTGACTCTGAATAAGTAATAGTAATGGGAGTTAAGTAGCTTATGTATTGTAATTAAAGTAGTTTATGGGTAATGGTAATGGCCCATATAGTTAGCGTCTCCTATAAATGCAAGCAATGAATTCTTTAACATTCTTTGAGATAGCATCTCTTACAATTTTAATGTGTATTTTCTCAGTGAATCACAATTGGGAAGTCCTTACTGAGGAAGTCAAGAGACACATTAAGTCCCTTAACTTTGGTTACCGGACTGAATTGATGAAAAAGAAAGTGAAGTACTTCAATGCTTTTGCAAATTTTGTTGATGACCACACGCTTACAGTAAGTAATACTTAAATCCTCAATGTGGATATAAATAAGGTTATTAGTGAGAGACATTATGTAAAAAGAAACTCAGTTGGCTTGATTAAACTTATCACTTATAACTTTTGTTATTTTCTTTATAATCATATAATTATTGTGTTGTTTTAATAGTTACATTTGGCAAATATTATTCTAACTCATGATGATGTGGATGCTTTTATACACACGCATGAATCTTATTTTTCTAGGTAAAATAATGTAGTTGAATTATTTGCCATTCTTTGTATTTTCAGTTGACGGATAATGCAAACAGGACCTCAACAGTAACAGCCAACAATTTTATTATTGCTGTTGGAGGAAGACCAAGCTACCCCGACATCCCAGGTGCCAAAGAATATGGCATAACTTCTGACGATGTATTTTATCTACCCTATTGCCCTGGAAAAACTCTTGTGGTGGGAGGATCTTATGTTGCTCTTGAATGCGCAGGATTTCTCTCTGGTTTTGGTCTTGATGTAACAGTATTGGTAAGTTTGCTATCCCATTAAGACTAGAAGTCAACTCACTAACACTAATATAATAATTTAATATGTAATGAATACAAATTACAGGTGCGTTCAATATTGCTCCGTGGATTTGACCAGCAAATGGCTGAGATGATAGGATCACAGATGGAGGGTCATGGGGTTAAGTTCATTAAGAAAGCTGTTCCCCTGAGTGTGACTCAAGTTAAAGAGGGTCATCCTGGAGAGTTAAATGTGTGTATACAAGATTATAATTTTGCACAGTATAATAATAATTAAGAATTCATCTTGATTTAAACTTTTATTATTACCAGGTCTCCATGAAACATGATGATGGTCGAATAACGGAGGAAACATTCAACACAGTTCTTTTCGCCGTTGGTCGAAAAGCTTGTACATCTGAAATTGGTCTTGATACAGTTGGAGTCCAAGTGAATGAAAAGTAAGTGGTAATGATGAAATTGCTTGAATTAAAGATTGTGATTTAAAAAAACAATTTCTTTTTTATTTCATCAGTAATGGAAAGATATTCGTAAAGGAAAATGAACAAACATCAGTGAGGAACATCTATGCTATTGGAGATGTTATTGACGGAAAGCCTGAGCTTACACCAGTGGCTATTCAGGCTGGTAAATTGCTTGCTCAGGTGAGCGTTGATATTTTATTTGTTAATAATTAAGGATTTGAGTAAAATTTTTGTTTTACCAGCAATTTAATGTCTGTTTTTTGGAATGTCTCATGACCATCCAGGCTTGAGTTAGTCAATATCTTATGAAGTTATTAAATATTTCTAATTTAAATGTTTAATTATTAGTTTGGAAATTATTTGGTTTGTTGTATAGGATTTCATTTTTATAATCCTTATTTTCATTTAAATTTAATTAGTTAGTGAACTGATATTTTTATTAAGTACTTTGTAGCCTTTAAAGTAAGTCAGTTTCTAACGTGATAATTTTTAAAATCGTAATGCGTTTTGGGGAATTTTACTTATGTCGCAAGTTTTTTTTTAAGTAATCACTGGAAGAATTTTTCATTTGATGCTTGTTTGTTCATATGAGTACAAGGAGGTCCTCACTTTGCTACAGTAAAACTTTGCAATAATGAAGTTTGAAACAACGTATTTCACTCAATCAAGTGAATCCTGATATTCTGCGAATTCTGAGCAAACAGGGTCTAATAGACCAGCTCTTAACTACTAAACTAGGTGGAATCACTGTTAACTTACATAATCAGAAATGCAAAATTTTTATAAACAAAGGGTCAACTACGTAACTAATTGCATTACCAAAAGAACTAAGAATCACTAGAATGTAAGCAGAATTAGTGGATTTTTTTAAAGCTGTGTTAGTGATTGCGAATTTACTTTAAATGGTGAAGTCTAGAGTGAGACTCAATTTTGTTAACATTCTGCTTGGCATAGAGTAAAATGTGACTACTGTGTGTGGCCTTAAGTATTTGACCATCTGAAATGGGCTTTATCAAGTTGTGACTGTACTAAGTGAAATAGACATGGAAAAAGAGTAGGAAACTTCTTTCTCTGGGGGAAAAAAAGAAATTCTTAATGATGTTGAAGGAAGTAAAATATATGGTGAATTTAAATTGAGTATTGTAGTAAAGTTTAATGTTCCAGCTTCAACACTAAGTACATTCATCCGTAATGGAGACAAAATATTAAATATCATAGCAGAATGTGGTTCTTAAGCAAAAAAAAAACAGCAAGTAGAATTAGCACAACAATTATTTAAGTACTTTTAGGAGTGTCATTGAAATAATATGCCTATCTCTGGGCCACTTTTGATAGAAAAAGCAAAATATTTTTTATGCTGAAGTTGGGAGTTTGTGAAGACTTTAAATTCTCCAGGGGATAATTTGATAATTTAAAAATTGCCACAATATAGTGCATTTGAAACTGTGGAGAAGAGACTCAAGTTAATTAAGATGCAGTTAATGTAGGGGACGCAATAAATGATTTCAAAATTTCCAGCTATCCTCCAGACAGTAGATGTAATCTACATTTATAAAGCAGAAATTCTGTGGGTTTGTTTGTATGCTTGTCTGAGATTGGAGTCAATGCAGTTTGTCCGATTTTCATCAAACTCTGCCCAAGTGTTCTCTGAAATCTGGATCGTTCAAATAAATTTCCATAAGAAATACATGTGAAGTTCAATTTTATTGGTTACAGAATTTATTTCTTTTGCAAAATTAAATTAGAAGGAATAGTTTTATAAAATCTAGATAAGTAACAAAAGAACGGAAATTCAATTCAGATTCTTATCATTGTAATGAAATAATGCTTTTGATTTGAAGTTGCAAGAATTTAGATAACATATACGAATATTTTGTGAAATTTTGTTGTTGTGAACAACCCATCTCCTTGACGACCAATGTGATTGTTGAGTCAGAGCTCCATATGCATTTTCCCATAAGAATATGTGGTGTATTTCATGAACAATTTGTAGTGATGAATCGCAGTGGCAACAAACATATGTAGCACTGTAATAAATTAATTGAGATGGATGAGTAACTTTTTGTCTACTAATTCTTACTCTTGACAAATTTTACAATCAAATTTCCCAAAACTACATAAAGTTGGGACAAGTTTCATAAGAATGAAACTCCTTAAACATTCACATTCTTATTGTTGATTGTAGATTTCGGATTCGAACTGATAAGAAAATTTTTGTTTTTGATAACCTGTCTCATTGTACTAAACTGAGGAGGGAGATATTATTTTCTCTTATGCACAAATAGATAGACTTTATTTAACCCGACTTCTATTCTCCCCATTGAGAATCATTGGGCACTTAAGCTAGCCGACTGGTTAAGTAGTCCAAGGCTTAATTAAGAAGCATTTATATCTCATAAACAATGGTTAATTTAAATTATATGATACATCAGCTTGACTTTGTTTTTATTTTCAATTGAAAGTAGTACTCTATAAAATTTTTCTTATAAATTCCTGTGTTAGCATTCATATTTGTAAAAAATGTTTCATCATGTTTCACATGAAATTAAACTTTCATGTGAAAAAAAATACCCATTTTCTAACGAAATAAAGGATCTTGAATGTTCTTTGTGACATTTTCTCAGGTGTACATGAAGTCTTGGAAGTCCCCTCAATTTTGTTATTGCAAAGCTTTACTGTATTTGATTTCAAATAAGAGAAGCAGTATGCAATCTATCTATAGTGCATTTGAGTTTTACTAGTTGGTAACAATGGCTTATGGAGGATTCTTTTTATTCCCCTTTCAACAAAAATATCCTAATGCCAGGTTGCCTCTGTGAAATCCTACCATTGGATTAACAAAATTACGAAGCCTAGTTAAAATTTGTATATTTCGCCTACTGTACGGACCAGAAAAGCTGTAATTCCATATAGTGCATTTCTAAAGCCAGCTTCTCTACATTCAAGTTTGTTTCATGAATAGCATTTAATAGGATTTTATTTTTAATTGAAATAGAATTAATTTTCAATAGAAAATTTTGACTGAAATTGAGTATTTACCAAAATTGATGGATGCAAATACTGTTGTTTTGGTTCTATTATTGCTGATAGAAACTTCATTATTTAATATCTTATCAAGATTTGACTCAGAAAGGCATGAAATTTCAGGGGTAATGGTCTAGAACTATGGTTTTTAATGAAGATAACTTGCCATTATATGGTAGTATTCCTGATGAAAATGTGTAGCTAAATGATTGTTGCTTAATTAACAGAGGCTGTACAGCAAGCGAGACACAAAGATGGACTATGATATGATACCAACCACAGTGTTCACTCCCCTTGAATATGGGTGTGTGGGTTTATCTGAAGAGGCAGCCATTGACAAGTTTGGTGCTCAAGACATTGAGGTTTACCATACTCATTTCCAACCTCTAGAGTACACCTTGCCTCAAAGAGACCCTAATAAGAGTTACGGAAAATTAATATGCGTGAAAAGTCAGGAGGTAAGTTTGTCTGATGGAACAAAAATTTTGTATTGTTTAACTGGAATCTAATGTTGGCAGTCAGAATTTTTGGTAATAATATTTTTTTTCTTTGTACTGAAGGTAAAGTATGTACAGTGATTTACTAAAAAATCAAACGGGTATATATTTCTGCTCCGTTATCTTATGTGGCCGTTGGTACAGAAAGTTCACAATCTGGCAATGCCGTAGGATGACTGCCCCCCAAATAAATAAAGTCTTTATTTTGGGCGAAATTGAGACGNTTCATGAAAGGTGGTGTATCGGGTGTTATTTGCTTTTATAATTTTTGGAGTTTTATTTACTGTTAAACAAAGGTTAACTTAATTTTTGAGCAATTATTCCAGAGAAAATTTCATGTCACCACCTATAAATTTGGTTTTGTAATCAAGATAGTTTCCACTTTATTCTTTCTAAATATTTTTATTTGTTATTTATAATCTAAGTTAGAGCTGAGTTTTCCAATGGATGCAAGGGGTGCATTGCACCTGGGTGGGGCAATTAAAGGGCAGCAACAGAAGCTTAGCCAACCATTATTATTATTACAACAACATTATTAGTTGCTTTGTGGGGTACACATTACTTATCTTGGAGAGATTAAGATATGAATTTGCAAATATTGAGAGGAAAGAAGTATGGATAACTCAAAACCGGCAAGGAATATTTCTGAAGTGGATTTAATCAAAGAATTGGAATTGATAAGAGATGTTCTGGTACAGGCATGAGGGAAAATATCTTTAAAAAATTGCAGGGTAACATAAGATTAGGGATACTCATGAAAACTCCTTCAGCGGAACATGTAGAACACTAAAGAGTTCCTGCCTCTGGTAATGGTATTTCTTCCACTGGGAAGGTGTGAGATTTGGTGTAAATGAAAGCTGGCATGGGTTATGGCTCCGTAGCTGACACCCATTTAGAAGGACGGACCTAATTTTAAAAAGGACATAGATGAAAACGTTACATATATGCGATGGCAGCTCTAATGCATGAGTTATAGACAGTACAGATTCAAGAAAAGGCATGTTTAGTTGTTTCAAATCTTCAGACTTAACTAAAATTACTCCAACCATGACAACGGTTGGTACTGGCTCTTCCAGAAATTTAGCAAGCAGACTGCTACTCTCACCTTCAATTAGGATCAGAGTTTGAGGCTTGGATTATGTAATTCGGAGATTCCACAAATAGGCAATAACTTAATGGACACCTTCTTTTATTACATCTTAAGGAAGACCTCAGAACAGAAAGTCGAGATTTACAACAATATTCCTATGATTCCTTCAGTGTTTTGAACCGAATAATAAAATAATCATGAGTAAAATTAAGGAAGGCATTAACTTCCTGTTTCATTACTTTCAATACCTAATCCCACTTACGCAACATAGCAAAGGTTAATTTTAATAATATTATTACTAAAAATCCATGTGAAATATCCAAGATAAGGTTTGCTATCACTTTTTGGAACAGTTTCTGAGATTATATATTGGGCATATTTTTGATAATGTTGGTGACAGTAGGTAAGAAAAATTGATTGCTCCATGCACCTGATCTCCTTCCGTTAGTGAATCACCAAATCAGAGGTCCATAATGTTGATTTTATGGTAAAAAGACGTATTCGACTTGTTTGGAGATTCTAAATTGCAAAGTCATTCAATCTGTAACTCATGCATTAGAACTGCCATCTCGTACATGCAACATTTTCATCAATGTCTTTTTTAACCCTTAGATGCTCAAGGTGCCGATATATGGGCTTTCAGTTTTCGCCTTAAAAAGCTCAAGGTGCCAATATATCGGCTCCAGGTTTAATACAGTGTAAAAATGTTTATCTTGTTTTGAGTTCGTCTTAATTCTATTGTGGAGTTTATATAAATGTTTATTACTCCAGTTGAAATCTTATTTCTTTTACCATATCTTCAATGTAATCTTCACCCCTTGTAAATAAATGTATTAAAATTAAGTATCATTATAGGAACGTGTAGTTGGTCTTCATGTACTTGGACCTAATGCTGGTGAAATAACCCAGGGATATGCTCTTGCACTTCGCCTGGGGGCCAAAAAATCAGATTTCAATGAAGTTGTTGGTATTCATCCTACATGTGCGGAAGTAAGTCAAATTACTGTCATGTTGATGTTAATAGCAAAAGTTGACAATTTTAATCCGGTTTGATTTTTATTTTGTATCCTTTAGGTGTTTACCACCATGTTCATCTCCAAGTCATCTGGGATCAGCGTGGAAAAATCTTCCTGCTGAAGTTAATTTAGCTGTTTTGTGCTTGTCGCTTTGGAGAATTACTATGTAATTTTCTCCAAAGCAATTTGGCAACAAAACAGCTTTTGATGGTAGACCTTTGGTGCAAAAGCCTTCAAAGGCCATTATGAAAACTCTGCATGAAACCTGATTCACAGGAGAGTGGAGTTAGATGTTTTGCAGCAATGGTCTATTTAACAGTATTGACCAAAAAATTTCTTGACTTGAACAATTTAAAATGATTTCCAAGTGCGCATTTTTGGTGTTAAAATTTTCCTTTGCTTCTTTCTACAGCACGAAGTTTTTAAGTAATGGTAGTGTATGTTTTTTGATTCCAGGAAGTTTGTTAATGCGAGTTAGAAGTTTGATTCTCATTTTAAATACTTCACTCCCCTT
>KZ308840.1:336388-355817 GCA_000376725.2 Ladona fulva
AATTAATTTGTTCAATCACTTTCTATAAAACAATAAATACCACTTTTTAAAAATTTAAATTTACTTTTATTTAAACAACAATATGTATTGAATATATGTTCAAAATTTCAGCATCTTATGTCTAGAGATAGACACGCAAAAAATATTTTAAAAATCACTTAAATTCTTCAAAAATCAGGTGTGAGCTTTCTAGGAGTGGAAACGGAAATAGCCGTGAGTGCGAAAGGGGTTAAAATTAGGTCCAACCTTCTAAATGGGTGTCAGATATGGAGCCGTAACCCATGTCACCCTTCCTTTACACAGAATCTCACACCTCCTTCCCAGTGGAAGAAATACAGTTACCAGAGGCTGGGACTCTTTACAGTGTTGCAACATGTTCCACTGAGGGAGTTTTTATGAGTATCCCTAATCTTATGTTACACTGCAATTTTTGAGTTATTTTTGCTCATGCCTGTACCTATAATAAATCCTCTTCAGGTTTTGGAACATAACTTGACTAGAGATTTGATTGGAGTCTTTCCTAATTTGCAAATAGCTTTGCGCATTTTATTGACACTTTCAGTGGCTGTTGCTGCTGGGAGGCAATCATTCTTGAAACTCAAATTGATCATGTTTGCATTCATCGATGAGCTAAGACATAGTAAGCACTTTGGCTCTCATCAGCAAAGATCATGGCATTTGTGATGGACTCAATTTGTATGATATTGTACATACAAGAAGCTGCAGTTGAGATATTGAAATGAACATTTTTGTGTTAAATTGTATATAACTGTATCTAATCTGTATATCTTATTTGCCTCTTTTCCCTTAATAAGTGATTATTTATGTAGCATTACAACTTTTATTATAAACATTCATATTTAGTTGTGAAAAATAAATTTCATACAAGTCTTATTATTTTAAGTTATGCCTATTGCAGTGATAATGATACTTGAAAGCTATGTGAAGTAGCTCATGATGACAATTTAATGTCGGTATATGGAATATACATTGTTAACCATCACTGATGTTTTGTGACCAATTTAAGCTGGAAAATGAGGTTGTATAAAACTGATTTTTCTAATTTCTATGAAATAGTTTTGTCCTACAAATCAGGATATTTATGGTTTTGGTACAGTGAAACCTCCCTTAAGTGGTCACCACCTTAAGTGGCATTATTTTTGGGAAGAGAACAAATTTCCCATTTAAGCATTGTAAATTTCCCTCCTTTCAGCGGTCACCTCCATCAGAGGCCAACAGTCATTTCATCTCAGGCCATTGACCACTACTTCTGTGGCCAGAGATCCACTTTGCTCTCAGGGATTTCAGTTTACTTTTTAACTAATCAAAGGACCCCGATATGGCAGTCATCCACAAGAACAGTCTTTCTCTGATGTGCAGCATGAGTGCAAGATCCTGGGACAGCCTTAATTGCTGCATCAAGCGAGACCTTTTTGGTAACACAGGATGGGTGCTAGAGTATCATCTGTTAAACACTGCTTTTGGAAATCGTGTCTTTCCTATGGATCACTAATTACATATCATCACATAATTTTATTAAAAGGTGAATCCACAGATCGCATTTGAGTAGAAAATGAAGATAAGTCAGATGATGATGAACTGTCAATGTTGTTTGAAGAACTTAAAAATGTAAGGCATATGCAGTCTGTCTGCAAAGGGTTGGGGAGAATATGAGAGAGCACTTTGAAATATTAATAGATTCTCTTGAACTTTTTGCCGCCAAAAAAATGTTTAAATTCAAAACACCCATAAAAATATTTACTTATTTGTTAATGAAGACAGTATTTGTGAAATGTTAAATAATCCATTAAAATGATATACCCTAAGGATATTCGTTCAAATTCATCCATTTCTTGGACTCCTTCAGGCTGAAACAATTTTAATTTCATTGGCCTCATCAAAATTTTTTTTGGGCTTTACTATGGAGGCCAATGAATTACGGCAAAATGGTCATGGTTTTTGTTTTGATTAATGCATATATTTAAAAAGAATGTCATGGTAATGGGTTTTCAGTAAGTTTATTTTAATGTTAGTATTTTTGCTTAAGACATTAATGTATGGAAAGTTAATGTTATGTACCTATAAGGTGTTTATTGTTTTTAGTGTGAATATTTTGAAGTCACACTAACAGCTGACATAAAGTTTCATACTCCTTGTACCATGTACCTAAATAAATGTAATAGATAGTATTATCAGTGGTGTTGCTCATGAAAGATCAAATTTACTGTTGAATTTAATTCTGTATACATCACCAATTTAATGTCTAATTAACACAGTTTTTAGCTTAATGATTGCTTGTTTTTAAAACTTGTAGTACATGCAAAGCATTTTTGAGATGTAGATCGTTGCATTTGCAAAGTATTTATAATATCTTGTCCACATTCTTTCTCTTGAAATGGTAGTTTTCATATTTATTTGTATCATATTCTAAATTAGTAATTATTATTTTTTCACAAAGCAATAAGTTGGCAATAGTAATTAGCATTATTAGAATTTACTTCATTAAATGACTTACATGAAAGTCTGTAAGGATCATCTTAGTTCGCTGTGGTATAGTTAGTCCTCTATTTAGTGATTTTATTCTTTTAAGTATGAAAGACCATCTGCCAGGCAAGTGAAGGTATAGGGTCTAGTGTTGGGTTGTGTTAGACTTTCTCCTTTTATTCTTGCTCTGTAATCCACCAGTGTATGTAAATACTTTTCTCGTAGTCAATCAGTTCTGTCTTTGTAAGATGTTTATTCTAGAATAGCCTTTTGTGGACTTGTTCTTTTACACATCTTTGTTTAGGTGGCTCAACTATCTCCAGATGAAGCCTTCTACAGATAGACCCTCTATGTATGGAAATTGCTTGGTGTGAAGGAGGCAAAATGCTCCTTAGAGTGAAGGGCTGGTCAAAGGAAATATGGGTCTCCAGTCAAACAAGACTTTCCCGTACCATTTTAAGTAGTACAGAAAACTATTTTATCCATTTTGTGGATTTTGATTTCTTATCATTTATATTTGGATAGACAGAAAGGAATCGTTCCTTAAAATCATTTTTGCAGGCAATGATTAGTCAAATGCTGGGAAATATTTTGTTATGAAGAAAAATGGTTCTAGAAGTGGTAAAAATGTAACAGCTATACATAACCCAGAGAGACTATTTACCATTTAAAGTGGTGCAGGAAACTTTCAATTTCTTCGCATGTTGTACAGATCATGTCATCATACCCGATTTATCAACAAGCGTCATATTCAAGACATAAGCAATGAATGTATCTTTTTTTCATTGGATTTTCAGCACTTTTCATTTGTATCAATTAATTTACCCTTATGTACAGTTGCCCTTCTCTGGACTACAACCTTGTTGTGGTGGAAGGGCTTGCATGTTCCTATGACCTAGAGAGTGTAACTGGTGGGAACTATGTTCCTGGTAGGGTCACCCATGCCAGAATGGTCAATAGGTAGGGGCCAGACAAAAGTTGACAGTAATCAACTGTACATATACACACAGACAACTGTACATTTCACTGCTATTCAACAACAATGATTGTCACCTAGTAACTTCTGGATAGGTTGAAACATAGCTGAATTTTTTCCTCTGGTTAATTATTAAAATATCAGTTTCCCATAGATTTTCTGAACATTTTTCTGGTTATTAGCAAAATGGAGGCACCAAAAAATTAAAATAAAGCGGTTGTGAGACATGAATTTTTGAAAAATTGATGTGTACAGTGGAGCGAAAAAAAACGTTGATAAAATATATAAAAATGTGGGTAAACTAAGATTAAGGATACACAAGAAAAGTGTTTTGTGAGACATTTTGCAATACTGTAAGAATGGCATTCCCTCCCCTTGATAGCTGTGTGGACAAGTATTGTAAGCCTACCCTTAGAGGCTGAGGCTTTGTGAATTTGGAAAAAAAATGGCCCTATGAAGGGTGCCAGTTATAAAGGTCAAGAAAACGCAAATTTAATTCTAACAAGGGGGATTCTTATTTTTGACGAACATTTTTGTGGTGGTAGAGGAATTGCAGCAATGAAAAAGGGCAATGACGTTTGTGTGAATGGGCCTTAGTTTTGCTGTAATAAATTATTGAAAATCTGTAATCGAGGTATAGGCAACCCCGCGAGGGAGAATTACAGCAAAGTGGATAGGGAGATTACCCTGATTACCCTAAAGCTAATCTAATTAGTAGGAAGCTAAGGTTACAGTCACAGAGCCGCATTAATTATTGCAATAATAAATTATTGCAATAATGTTAATTGGAAAGACTTGAATTCGAACCGATCTGTTCAGATCTTTTCGATGAAGTAGATATCTCTGAATCACCCTTAGAGATAATTTAAACTGGAGCGCACATATTGGAAAAAGATGCGGTAAAGCAAATAAAAAGCTCGGTTTTATAAAGCATATTGTAGGTAGATGCGATGAAAATGTTAGAGAGAGAGATGTTATTTCATGTTAGGCCCCATCTGGAATATGCGGCGAGTATATGAGACCCAGCGGATTAAACAAATGTTCGCGAACTGGAGGAAGTGCAGCGCAAGGTGATACGGTTTATTAAAAAGTGCTACGATAGAAAAACGAGCGTTACGCAAATGCTCTCGGACGAAGGTTGGGAATCCTTGAACGAAAGAAGATTAGAAGCAAAGTTGCAATTCTTGCTAAATTCAGAGAATTTGTGGATGACGTAAATGGTATTATGCGACCCCCTGCTACTTCGGCCGATCCGAGAGCGAGCGTAAAATAAGAGACATAGATGCGAGGACAAGTCGTTTTAGGGACTCACTCTTTCTGCGAACGATATGCGATAACAATAAACTAAAGAGGTCATTCGAATACTTGGTGATTACACCTCGATCCTGCCTCACGTCGAAAAGCGGTTTGCATGGTATTTATGTAGATGACGTTATGGTAAATCTTTGATAGCGGTTCGACAGCTCACTATCAAATATTTACCGAGTTACCTTGCCAGATATTCAAATTGCTATTTAAGAGACTTCGTATACAAACCTGGCAAGTGAAAGATTGCGGTCTTTTCAGGCCTTTTTCGTGTTTGGGAAGTTTCTCGGGTGTTCTATAAATTAATAGAACAGAATTATCTATCAACTTAGACGATTATTTCCTTGTAACACTTTCTCGAGCCACTGACTCCAGTTCCGTTTAATGTTTAACTAGCATTATAACGTCTCCTTCCGTTAGAACTGCAGCCTGACAGGAAAGTAATTCGGGTTCGAGTCCCGGTTATGTCAGTCTTTTTTCATATTCATTTTTCCTTGGGTGTGGGAGGACTCTAGACAAGCTGCGAAACTTAAAGAAGTATCAGAGAACATGGAGATAATACTGAAAAAACAATTTACTAATGATTACGGTGGTGGATGAACTTTCGTCACGTGTTCCTTTCATTCCCCTCAGAATTTTTATTCGAAAGATTTGGAGGAATTTATATATTGCGCATTTATAGGATTGTCATCGAAGATTGCCGATTTGCGCCAACACGGCGCTTACGCTGAATGCCTAGAGCAGCTGCCATCTGCACGGATGTTTCGTCTAACTTATCGATCAGAACTAGTCGCCGGAACAAAGCTTTCCTATTGGTCGACATTTACATCCTCACTTTCGCGGATCCGACTGAAAAATTTACCTTTTTTTTCACATCCATTCTGAGGATACGAAGAAAGATTCAGGCCACGTTTTTGGAAGACAAAGCGTTGACAAGTCGAGATGGGCGATGAGGGCGAGACCACTCATCTTGGTTTTCAATTTTCCGGAATATCTGAAAAACCGGAAAGAAACAAGGCGACATGTTTGAAAAATTTCTAGCGTTTTCGTCCAAATAGTCGTGGTGAGCAAAGGAGATAATCGTGCAGAACACTTATTTGCAATGGAGCGCCGAATTCAAATTTTAAACTGCATCATTTTAAACCTTACCGTTAGACAACTAATCGTTTGCGACGTTGAGAATCCGAATAATTGCAATCCCTTTCCATTCAATGACAATTGTTTCTCTCTCTCCCTTTCTCATTCACATAAACTTTCTTAAAAAGTTACTATTAAGTTTCTTATGTTAATTTTAAATTATTTTGCGAATCTTGGACTATTTTCATGCAGTATTTCATAATTCTAGCCGAATTTTGAACAATGTATTTTCTGTACCTTTGCCATTTCATAGATTTTCTCACTGATTCTTTCTTTATGGTTGCCTAACACTGAAAACCTATTTTTATTTACTTTATTGGCTTTGTTTCTGGTAGCTACGTCGACTATTTACTTGCATAATCATTATGATTCTATTCACATATTTATTTATCAATGTTGATACACAGGGCAGGATCTTCTCTACTTTTACTCTTTCCGGAAGTATTTCTTAGGTATTTTATCCGAAAACTCTTCTATATTTTCATAAAATTTCGTCTTTTAAGTTGACTTCTATTTATAGAATGTTAACACTAACAATAAGGAAGACTTTATTGGAAATGGAGACTAAAGACCGACTATTACCCACATAAAGGAGCTATGTGTATATTTCTTCACTCCCCAGGATTTGATAAGTTTATTTTTCGTGAGCATTTTTATAGGAAATTTATTCGACTGTTTTGGAGCGACCTAAAATTCTGACAGAAATCCTTGTCAGGAAGTCCACAATCTCCTGGATGCGCGGATAAAAGACAAGAGTATTGAAGCAGAGACTTTATGAGTTAAGAAAACTTAGCTTGAATATATACGCCGAAAGTTTTACATTGATTCAATAACTAAAGCTCTCACATTAAGACTTTTCAAAAATCGATGGATTTATTACAATTTTTCGTGTTGAGAAATGCTGTTAATTAATGCATCTCCTCATCGAAGAAAGAGATTATCCCAAGAGATGCGAGTTTTCACGAAAGGTTTTGATTATATCTGTTGAATCGAGCCGCTCCTTCTTCGGGCATCACTTAGTAAAGATTTCAGAAACTGTATTCCAGATGGTGAAAACTTAATCGCTAAGAAGAGGTCTTTGGAGGCTAATTCAGCAGTATGACAATTAATTAGAAGGTGAAGAGAGAGCTTCTAACGCTATGCGATAATGCGACAATGTATATGGATTTGTTTAATATGTTTTTGATTTTGTCCTTAGGTTTTCTGCCACATGACATCAATAAATAGTATTATTATTATTGTTCCAGAGCAAATAATTTAGGAATTCAGGCTTTGAATGAAGTAAAATTATGTCCACCATGCACTTTTTTGTACATAAACTCATAAGATGTAATTAAACGAAATAGTACATTATGTGTATTAATGGAAATGGCCAACAAAAATTTTGCGAAAAACTTCAAGTTTGTATTTGATTGACCGTATTCAGTAATTGAATATAATTTTTTTACGTTTCGATGAGCATTATGCGATTCATGAGCTTACCTGGTTTTACTCCTCAAGTGTTCCGTTTGATTAGAAAGGAATTGCAATTTGCTAAAGTGAAAGGGATGGGTACACTACATTTGGTTCTTTAAAATTAAATTAATTCCTAATGGAATCCTGGCTAAGGTGCTATTCTGCCAACGGTCTCTCCAATAATTCTACCTCAAATTCTACATTTCTCACTCAAAAATCTGAACCCTACAGTAAACGTTGGTTTGAATTAGTATTTTTTGTCTATGTCCTGGAAAAAGTGAAGGCCGTTAACTGTTTTCTGGAGTGTAATGTTTCGTGAATCTTCTCTTGAACTATGTAAACCAAACGTTAGGAAATTCAAATATAATGGAGACTAAAGATTTCTCTCCAGTGCAGTTTCACACAGGTTTTATTCTTCATGGAATGGAAGTCGTCCTTCTTATGTAATATCTGAGGAAAGAGGTCATCCTAGACAAGAGTCACTTGATGCTTTTAATATTGAACTTTTTGCTGAAGGGTAAGATCCGAGCGGATGCGTAATCCTAATATCGAGGGATTAAAAAGCTGATCCATAAAAAGTAATGTTTCAACATAGGGTCTGACATAAGATCATTCTTCTACACTCTACTCGGTCGCTTCAAAATATATTTCCTAGAAAAACAAGCGTTTGTCCAACGAATTGGTACCAAGAACCCCCTGAAATAGTTTCACCGATAAGGAATCCGGAATAGGATCGGAAACGAATCATTTGATATTATACGTCTTTATTTCGGGTGAAACTTAGAAGTAATAGTCCCGTCTTACATTTAACTCGTTTCTAATGAGTAAAAAATTGCTAAAGAATGCGGCTATCAACAAGCTATATGGACATACGTATGAATATATAGTACAGAAATACAATGCACACAAATACACAAAAATTCCAAAAATACTATTTGAAAAATAAAAATAATAATGAATGTTGGTTACGTCGAAAAGTTTTAAAAACATGAAAACACTTGCAAAGAAAGGGGGGGGGGGGTAAGATAGTGCAGAATTGAAAACGTAAAGATGCAAATAAATTTTATCATATTAGACCGGACTTCAAGGAACGGCATTATCTGAAAATACAAAAGAAACTTTTTAATTTCCACACTTCAAATGTACATTTGTCGACTGGTTTCGGCCAAACTAATGACGGTGACTGTCAGACCTGATCATGGCGATCAAACGTTTTGTAGTTATTATGTAATATACGCGTAAACGAATGTTTTATAAATATTAACAATGAAAATTATATTATAAATATACAAAAGCTTTAATTAAAATACAAGATATACAATAAAACTAAAAAATATAAACATTACACATAGAAACATCAAAATTCCGAATATGAATTATTTACGTTAATTTTTCAGTTATACGAATCTTAGATTGTAGGAGAGACTGGAGCACATAGGGGTAGGTTGGCCCAGTCTACTTATTTTATAGAATAGGCACATGAGAGTGCTATGAATAAAGGCGAAAGATGGCAATAGTGTCATCCATAATCCACTTTCTAATAATTTGAGTATATTTTCAACGGTTTGCTTAAATTGTTCTGGCTCTTCGGTGTTAGGCATTATTACTTAAAGCAAGTGCTAAGTTTAAAGCTTACAATTTATGAATTACATTAGTATAAATTACTAAGTAAAATATTTTGTTGGGTTTAGGAGAAAATGATTTATCCTCCAAATATGACACTGGGGCAGGTGGTATCCGGAATACAGTGGATTCGCGATAGCTATCGCTATCTATGATTCGCTATCGCTACAGTAGATCCGTGACATACATTTTCGCGATATATACAGTTTCGCTCCGGAAGTTTTCGCTAAAAAGCATTTTCGCGACAAAATATTTCGCTCCAAAGTGTTTTCGCGACAAATTTTTTTTTAGCTCTAAAGCGTTTCCGCGACAAAAGTTTTTCATTCCAGAGCATTTCCGCGACAAAAGTTTTTTACTACAAAGGGTTTTCGCGACAAAAATTTTTCGCTACAGTTACGGTTTATCAGTTTTCAGTTGATCATGTTTCGCTGCATCACAAGACTCTGAAGTGTACTATGAGTTAACCTATCAGCCTTAAGTATTTCTTATATAGTTTTTCATTCCTCGGGTTTGAAATTAGATAATTTGTAAACAATTTTATTAAATCCCTTACGCAGAGAAAGATGTGTGGAATTAAAAGCATTTATCAATATTGTGAATTTAGAATGATTTAAAATGCTTCGATGTATATCAACTCTTCGGATAATTCTTATTTGCAATTGATAAACATACTAATCAAAGGTTTTGAGCCATTGAAAAGTTTTTTATCAAAAAACTCTTTTCTTTAAAGTTCTTCAACTTCTCTTTTCGGAGTAAATGACATTTAAAAAGAACACTAGATAATTGCTATCTATATATTTTGAATTGTTTATTAATTAATATTCCTAATTAAATTACTAATTTTAACTTAATTATGAAAAATAAAAATAAAAATATCTTGGGTGAAAACGATGAGAAGAACGAGAAATCTCCCCCAAAATTTCTTGGAATCATCGCTTTCCGCATATTTATAAGTCTCCAAACTCTTGTCCTCTTTTGAACTGCAATATGAAGTATATACATCGTTTTTTTTAATATACCTAATGGTAAGTAATACATCCCTGAAAGTGGCGGATGTTGCCGTAGCATTTGAAATTGGTAAGGAATAGGCTAACCCTTCTATAGCATTAGGATCCCCCCCTAGTAGCCTAGGCTTCTAAATGACTTCCGTTCTTCTGAGGCCGACCCTGATAAAACCAAAGTGCATGTTCGTGCATCAAAATTTGGGCACAATTTCCAATATATTTAGAAGAATGGCTGAATGTTGNATCTTTCCAAAAATCTCTTGGAATCAAGAGTTGTATTTCTGAAGTTTGTTTTTGTTTCGGAAAAAAAAGATCACAGAATTTTCTTAATGACTATAAAAAAATAAGATAGCAACTCTCAATATTGCAGGACTAGAAAATAAGCTATTTTTTGTTATCTAGCACATATTTTGTGTGTTCAAGAAGCGACACGGACATTCGTCCAAACGATTTCAGGAATAAGAGTTATTTTTTATATAAATGATAAGAGTGATAGGGGTACTGCTATAATAACGAAAAATATTTTAGGGCTAAATCAGATCACTATGCCTACCAATGATAGGTAATAATTATCGATGCTTTGTCTGTAATACGAGATACTATGAAGATAATGGCAGAGGACGAAGAAAAGTACCTTGTATTGTTAGACTCAGAAAAGGCCTTTAATAATGTATCGATCGAACATATTCTAAGGTTTATAGGAAAGTACGGATTTCCAAATAAAATTAGCACGACTGCTAGAATAAAAATATATAATTCACTAACTCCCAAGATTTTGGTAAAGAGATCAACGAGACAAGGTTGTCATTTGCCGATATTTCTTTTCGCAATTAGTTTGGAACCCTTGATTCTTAAATTGAAAAATCCATAAAAGGAATAAATGCGGGAAAAAATTCGATGAAACTCATAGCATATGCTGTTGACGTCTCGTTATTTTCCGAAAATAAAGATGAACTCCAACATCTACAGGCGATCTTCAACAAATTCAAATAAATAAGTGGTTTGAGCATAAATATACTAAAATAAAAATTCTTGGGTCATGGAAAGATGAAGCAAACGTTGAAAATCCAGGAAATGTCGTAAATAAAGCAGAAATTTTGGGAATAACATGGAAAAAACCTAAATGAAACAGTAGAAATTAACTGGGTAAAAACAACGATCAAAATTCGAGCATTCCTTCTTGGTAAGTCAATAAGAAAACTATGTCTCTTTGAGAGATGACATGTAATATAGAACGTTTGCTTGGTAAAAAATTGGTTTTTTAGCTCAAGCATTACCGATAGCAAGCAAACATGTCAGTGAAACCAAAATATTAGTAAATAGATTTCTGTGGACGGGAATGCTTTTTAAAGCATCACTGAAACAAGACCACATGCCAGTGAGTAAAGGAGCGTTAAGTGTGGTTGACTTAAAATCCAAATGTGATAGTCTTATATACAAAGAATATATTAAGAATTTAAATAACCAAAACAGCGAGATACAGGAAAGGTGCAAATTAGCAGTAGNAAAGGAGGGCTAGGTCTGGTTGACTTAAAATCCAAATGCGATAGTCTTTTATACAAAGAATATATTAAGAATTTAAATAACCAAAACAGCGAGATACAGGAAAGGTGCGAATTAGCAGTAGAAAGAACTAAAAATGAAGGGTACTATAGATATTTATTTAAAAACTTGAGAGACCTTATACAAGAACTACCAATGGTACCAATGGACAATAAACGCCAAATTTATTTATAAAACCATAAGAGAAAAATAGAGAGTGGTAGTGGTAGTGGTAGTGAGTAGTGGTAGCTTCCATAAAAAATATCGTGGAATCAATTAGAAAAATCGAGTTCAAAATCTAAGGGCAAAATTTATATCCCTTAAAGATAAAAGTAATATGCACATCTTAACAAACAGCCTTTACCCAACTAATCAAAGACTTGAATCAATCGGAAAAAGTGACAGCAACAAATGTGAAATATGCCGACATATTGATGCAGATATCCATAGGTTCACTTCCTGCAAAAATATTGGACTTATGTCAAAAAAGATATTTTGTGCTCCGAATGAATTTGGAGAAAACGAAAAGGAGAAGGCAAGGTTTTGCTCCTTGATTGTAAAATTTTCCCACGGTAAAGCAAGATTGTACATTATTTTAAAATATATCCCTTGAATCAGAAAATTCAGGGGTGGGGTTTGGATAGATTTTGCAGGTACTGTGCTAAGAAAGGCGAAAAAGGAATTCTTCCTTTTCATGAAATGCTCAACATGATTCCATGAAAATTTAATTAGAAATAATCTACTGCCAAACACACGTTGCTCAAATAAATTTATTTCAGCATTAACATTTTCTCCGAAATGAAATATCGAAACTTCATTAGTTTGTAATAGTTTCCCATTTCACTATACTCTACTGTTTATTCTCAACAGCATTCGAAAAGAACACAAAAACACAAATTCACAGTTAAGTACGATAATTTCTCAGTTACTAATTTATTGCAGTATTGTATCTACCCCGACACGAGTTTGAAAACTTCATACGTTTCAATGAAGATCAATTTACTTATCCACACCTTTTCATGGCTGCGCTTAGGCTTCGCTCACAACAGGAAATGGACTTTTTCGCTTCGATGGACCGTAAAAATTTTCGAACGAACCCACGGTTGCCCTCAATTTCAGATATTTAAAATTCCTTGCGGTGGTATGTAAAGTTTGTTTTTTAGATCATTCAATGACGCTTTGCATTATTGAGTGCACTCGTGATGAAAGATACTCATGCTTCCCAATATTACCAACTCACATTATTAGTAGCATTTCATTTTATTAGTAGCATTTCCGTGAAGAGAACTGGAAAAATAGTGGTGAGTGGGTGGGTTTCCTCTTCCCACTCAAACTATCGCCGAAATCCGCTTTATTCGCATTTCTCTGTTTTACTGTAAACCACTTTTTTTCCTATTTTCAACGAGATCAAAGTAATCTCAAATGTCATTCGAGGAAAATCGTCCTCTTTTTGTTTTACTATTTTAATTGCAATAATTGAACCGAAATCCGTTTTTACGAATAAACTCGGAAACAAATCTTGTTAAGTGCATAGCGAATCATATTATAGCTTAACTATGGAAAACCTGGTATATTAATTTGTATCTTTTCTATTTTTGCTTTAGATGTTTTATAGATGACCCCGCCAGTTTTCCCCGCATTCCAAGATTAGCCTGACTTATGATTTATTCGCAGGTTCCTTAACTTTCAAATTCAGGTTCCTTAAGGGAGCCAAGCAGGTTTCTTAACTTTCTTATCTCACTTTTTAATGTTGCGTATTATAATGTTTAATGCTCTATAGACTTTCAATAGTTTACGTTTTGTAAATTCATTCAACTTTAAATGATCTGCTTAAATTTACCTATAAATATTTTACATTTTCTTTCTAAATTACATTTATACGTATACTATGCGTTCCGAGAATCAACTCCATAGAAAATTGCTATGCACTTAACAAGATTTGTTTCCGAGTTTATTCGTAAAACGGATTTCGGTTCAATTATTGCAATTAAAATAGTAAAACAAAAAGAGGACGATTTTCCTCGAATGACATTTGAGATTACTTTGATCTCGTTGAAAATAGGAAAAAAAGTGGTTTACAGTAAAACAGAGAAATGCGAATAAAGCGGATTTCGGCGATAGTTTGAGTGGGAAGAGGAAACCCACCCACTCACCACTATTTTTCCAGTTCTCTTCACGGAAATGCTACTAATAAAATGAAATGCTACTAATAATGTGAGTTGGTAATATTGGGAAGCATGAGTATCTTTCATCACGAGTGCACTCAATAATGCAAAGCGTCATTGAAGGATCTAAAAAACAAACTTTACATACCACCGCAAGGAATTTTAAATATCTGAAATTGAGGGCAACCGTGGGTTCGTTCGAAAATTTTTACGGTCCATCGAAGCGAAAAAGTCCATTTCCTGTTGTGAGCGAAGCCTAAGCGCAGCCATGAAAAGGTGTGGATAAGTAAATTGATCTTCATTGAAACGTATGAAGTTTTCAAACTCGTGTCGGGGTAGATACAATACTGCAATAAATTAGTAACTGAGAAATTATCGTACTTAACTGTGAATTTGTGTTTTTGTGTTCTTTTCGAATGCTGTTGAGAATAAACAGTAGAGTATAGTGAAATGGGAAACTATTACAAACTAATGAAGTTTCGATATTTCATTTCGGAGAAAATGTTAATGCTGAAATAAATTTATTTGAGCAACGTGTGTTTGGCAGTAGATTATTTCTAATTAAATTTTCATGGAATCATGTTGAGCATTTCATGAAAAGGAAGAATTCCTTTTTCGCCTTTCTTAGCACAGTACCTGCAAAATCTATCCAAACCCCACCCCTGAATTTTCTGATTCAAGGGATATATTTTAAAATAATGTACAATCTTGCTTTACCGTGGGAAAATTTTACAATCAAGGAGCAAAACCTTGCCTTCTCCTTTTCGTTTTCTCCAAATTCATTCGGAGCACAAAATATCTTTTTTGACATAAGTCCAATATTTTTGCAGGAAGTGAACCTATGGATATCTGCATCAATATGTCGGCATATTTCACATTTGTTGCTGTCACTTTTTCCGATTGATTCAAGTCTTTGATTAGTTGGGTAAAGGCTGTTTGTTAAGATGTGCATATTACTTTTATCTTTAAGGGATATAAATTTTGCCCTTAGATTTTGAACTCGATTTTTCTAATTGATTCCACGATATTTTTTATGGAAGCTACCACTACTCACTACCACTACCACTACCACTCTCTATTTTTCTCTTATGGTTTTATAAATAAATTTGGCGTTTATTGTCCATTGGTACCATTGGTAGTTCTTGTATAAGGTGTCTCAAGTTTTTCAATGAACATCTATAGTACCCTTCATTTTTAGTTCTGTCTATNCTACACAAACATTCATTAGCTTGATGACTGTAAAACGAACTAATTTGTCCTTAATTTTTCCCTTAGAATAGAGTGAAAGAGTTATAAAATTTTATTCCTACTCTATATAAAGAATTAATCTAATCCAAGCAATATAAAGCAATCGTCGACCTCAGGCAAAGGGGAACCATAGCTAGGAATTTACCATTACACCATTTAGTTATCAAGTGTTTACACCTATAACATTGCAAAAGGTATCCTCGAAATGCTTCTCTCAATATCTGGGAAAATAGATATTACAGCACTACCAGTGTATTTCCTAATTGAGCTGCTAAAAGTGGCTGAGTTCGGTTGAAGTTTCATCCTCCCCAGTACAACTATTTTGTTTTTTCGGAATCACGTTCCTAGGAGCGGCTAAAGAATCAATTTTATAATAAATGTAGTTGTGAGGATTAATGCATTGAGAATATTATGTTTTAGGATGGAAAAAAATAATAAAAATGAAGAAGTTATTCTAAGTAAAACCGAGAATAATTATAAGGTAGGCTTCATACTCATTTTGTGTTTGTGTATTTCCATTTTCGTTATTTATAATACTTTCATTGTTTGTTTATTAATCATTATTATCATTACTTCATGATATACTTTGGGTGTAAGTCGTTAATGTTAATTCTAATGTCTGTATTTAAATCAATAATATCAATAAGAATAATGATTTTTTACAATTAATTGAGAAGTTTCACGATTATAAAATAACTAAACTCAACCGTGGCCTAACTTAAATAAACAAGTATTTACGTGCATCGTACAGTTTTCCACAGAGAATCAATAAAATCTTAATCCATAGAAAATCAAAAGTATCTTGAAAATTCTTAACACTCTTACGTTATGTGATTGAAATTTTTTTAAACTTACTTTTTCATATCGTATTTATAGTAATATTATCTGAATATTAAAAATTAATTTTTCTGGGTCTGCAGCATTCCATTTTCTTCGATTCCTGCAATACTGATGTTTCCTTTATCCTTTCCTTATTTGCTGAACGTGTTATAAATATTTCCGCGGCATATTCGACTTCAGGAATAAAAGTAGAAGGTAAAATCTTTCTAATAACAGTTTATAAGGCTTGAAATTAACTGGCCGTGATGATAATTACGACGTAAACTTGAAGTCCGTCTAAATTTAGAAAAGAATAAGTAGAGAGAAAGTTCATGAAATGAATAGGGCACTTAAAAAAGAAGATACGTTTTTACAACAAAATACATCATGAAATGCATTGTCCAATTTTAGGCTTTATCAGACTATAAATTTACGCATTTTCTTTTCTCATTTGTATTCGTTATTATACGTATTCGTATAATAGAGACTTATAGAGTTGTGGAGCGAAAGAAAAAAATTACCCAAAACTTGTTAGGATGTAGGATGCACTTAAACAACTTTTGAGAATAGAATTAAATTTTGAAGAATTAAATATGTCCAATACGATAAACGACAATCATGAACCACGTGTATAATTTGCTTTTTATAGTTCATTGATTTTACATGATCCTACTAATTTCCTACTGAACAAAATTCGATGATGGTATCAAGCCAGAGAGATTAAATGAATTCGATGAATCACTAACATCCAAATATTTGAAGAATTAAACATTCGTGCCATCGTGTAAACAGCGATCTTTCAGAAATAGAGGATAAAATTCATATTTGACATCGTTTCTAGGAACCATAAATGAATACTCGATGAAATAATAAAATTTGATAACCTTAATTAACTTCTCAATTCCGAGAAGATAGGAAATGAAATTTTTCCCATAGACAGGCTCAAGTATTTATCGGAAACCTATAAAATTTGCATAACCTGGAAGGGTCGGACCTTACCTCATTTTCCGGAAGGTTTAAGATAAAGTAATAGTCGGAGATATGGTTTTGACACACATTCCCTAAATTTCACGCTTATTGAGGAACTGAGAATGGTGGTGAGAGTCGCTAGAAATATTCAAAAGAGAAATATTCAATCGGGATTTGTGATCTTTAATAGCAAGAGAAACGGGTTAAGTGAAAATATCGATTTAGCTATACTAGTTTTTAGCAGCTAAAATGATACCTGTTTATTTTACATAAACGGAAATTAGAATGGTATTAGAGGTTAGAGTTGGAAATAGTGAGCTTATTAGAGTAAAATGAAACGATGAATTTCATTTTCCATTTTATACGCTATTTTATCCCCTTATTTTTTCGCTTCATATATAAATACATAAGTAAAGAAAAAATTGTATTCGTGTAAATTTTCTCTAGGAATCTATTTTTACGATTGATTATTTTTATTTCAACAATTTATCTGCTGAAAACTTAATATTTTTACTTCAATATGATTCTAAAGTACATTCATAATTTAAAGATTTAAGAGTTACTAATAGTATATATTTAATAGTAGATTAATGTGGTCATGTAATTCCAAATCCTCTTCGTTTGGGTTATTTAAATGTTGAAAATAAGGTGTGAAATACTATAAAAATAAGAAAACGTTCCATAGAGAATTTCGTAAAATGTCTGGCCGTTAGCTATGAATAGGTTAAGGTTGAGATAGTGTCTGTTTCTTTGGGAAGTTATCGTCGAGTAGTAGTAATTTCAGAGAACCTTTGACAGCTAAGGTAATTTCGCGCGTGAGCCCCTAAGAGGAATGGAAGCCAGAACAGCTTTCACCAAAGTCGTGCGCGTTTCCAACATGGCTATCTGGAGGCCGTATTTACGCTCGAAGATAATAAAGAAGCAAAATGAAATATATATAAATGCACGGAGGAAACATGCATTGGGCATGATTTACGCGTCTGTTTATCGCATTAACTCAACAAGACTGAAAAACATTAATCATTCGCCATTGGAACGTACTCAAGAGTTGATATAAAGTACTTCGCGACCAGAGAGTTGATTTCCAGAGCATTTTTCATCTGAAGCCTGTCATTTTCTTTGGAGAAAAGGAACGCAAAGGAGATTATAGCTTTGAAATCAAATTACTAATACATTAAAAGGCTGGGATTAGATCAGTGTTACTACCGATGAGTAATGAAATATGTAATTAATTCATCAAAGTTGTTTATGTGGATATTGTTCGAAAAGACAGACAATCTAAGAGAGATAAAATATACCGATTCTTAAAATAATATTTCTAACTAAAGGTAAAGTCGAAAACTTTACTGAATATTTTCACTTGAAAGTAAATTCTTTTAATAGAGAAATAACAAGATACTAAGCTTTAGCCTGTGTTTCGTTGGTTTAGGTCGTCCAGACTCATTGTTATTTCTTTCCAAGTCTTCTCTAGCAACGGCAGAATGCTTCCAACCATCGAGGGTGAGGATGACTATGTTGCCGTTTGCCGTCCACACTGATTCTTTGACGAATCTGTTATCGACTTTATCGAGGAGCCGTTTCATCGAAGTGAGCGACTCCGTTATGAGTATTCCCAATTATGGCTTCAGCCTCATCTTGGCCTTCCAGATCGTTTCTCGGTAGGCATTATAAATAAATTTGAAGTGGAAGGTGTCTTTTATCGCTATTCGTATGGCCGTTACAATGGGCCCTATCAATCGGGTAACGCGGTAATTTTACCTTCAATAATTTATCGAACGTAGACAGTCTCTGCATTCATTCACCAAATTATCCTCACATGATTCCTGGACGCCATGGACTAGTATACAACTTCTGTTATGTTGCTCCAAATATTCTTTTCTTGGACCTCCACTTGCGTCCGTAGTTTAGTCACCTTTTCCTGTAAGCCATTGAAAACCTCTCTCCGAATAGAAGAAGTGGCCGCTTATAAATGTTCTCCGCGTCAAACTGCTTCAGTTGCTGCTGCACCAAATTAAAAATTATAAGAGTCTCTTACTCTGAGAGATACATCATCAAGTTTTTTGGTCATCCTCGCAGTCGGCAGTGAAGATACCTGCGGAGAGAAGGAACCTTACAAGCGCTCCTGACGAGAAAACATAACAAAGGATATGAAATGGGAAAAGGATAGGAAATAAACGTCAGAAAAAATAATTGCTGAAATGCAAAATCGGAATTTAAGGTAAAAATTTACGAAATAAAAATGAGTACCAATAAGGGTAAACCTAAATATCATTACGCAAGATAATTATCAAAACATTTAATTCGACGATAAAAGGGAAAATGATCTTAAGTGAAAGGTGAAGTAAGATGAAGCCTGAGGAATACAAAATGAAAGCGTTTGAAGCATAATAATGAAAAAATATTGTTTTTAATTTTTTAGGATTTGTTATACGATTTTTCTAGGCTACTTTTACTAGACTAGGGGTAAATGACTCTGCATTTATTTTGGTCCCTCAGGTTTAAATTGACGTTTAGAGACTTTTAAACAAAGTATCACCCACAATTGTGTAATTTTTTAGTCCATGTGGTTTTCAAATTCCTGCAGTGATATCGATTTATAAACATTTACTCCCCTTCGCTAATCAACAATAAATTTATTCTAAGGTTTTTTATTAGGTGATAATTAAATACAACTGTATTTTATGTGTTAATTGATTTTAGAA
>KZ308840.1:369158-381811 GCA_000376725.2 Ladona fulva
ATATCTCTTTATATAGACGTATATATATAGATATATATACATATATGATACTAACGATGAGGCAGAAGGAAGTGCCTCACGGAGCCGCCGATTTTTTTGCCGTAAAGTCCCGGGTTTGGACACTATGGAAAAAAGCGGACATCTACCCTAGGCATCATGGGTTCGATTCTAGGAGGCCCCAAAAACGACCATTTTCCCATAAGAATGCATTGAGCGCATTTAAAAAAATTCATTTAGCGTACTTAGCGTAAAGATATACCGTTGCAATTTACGGAATCGTTAGAAAACGATTTATCTTCCGTTTGCCGAAGAAGCTTTATACCTAAGGATCCCAGGTTCGATGCTAGGTAAATTCTTAGTGCAAAACTTTCAAGAAATCATTTCGGGTATTTTTAGGTAAGATGGAACGTTCAAATTCACGTCGTCGATAGAGCGCAAACACCTCTATAGTGTACTTAGAGGTTTTTACCCTGTGGGTCCTTAGTTCGATGCTAGGGCAGTTTTTCTGTCTGAAGTTCATGAATTCATTTAGGGTATTTTCCCTTAAGATAGAAACTTGCAATTCACGGTGCTGTTAGAATAGACAATTGTTTATCGAATGCTGTAAAGCCTTCTCCCCTAAATGCCAAGGTTCGATCCTAGGACCGTTCGAGTTACCGAATTTTGAAAAATTCGTTACGGGATTTCCCGGTCAGGTTGAAATTCGCTACATCTATAGAAGATAGGGAATTCTATGGTGTGCTGTAAGAAAATTTGTTCTCAGAGACCCAGGTTCGATGCTAGGACATTTCGTATGTATGTATTATGAATAATTCGTTTAGGTTATTGTAGTTGGTGCATGGAACTCGGTGTATGGAAGGCGGACTGTTGCAGGTGGTATGTAATGCCATAGCTAAATTATCTTACATTAAGCTTGCAGTATGCAAGCTACCACGCTTAACCAGAATGTTGGCACCGTGAGTTACACGATTTTTGATATTATAAACTCAATTTTAAGAACTTATGAAACACTTCATATTAGAAAGAAATTGTACTTCTTAATGGCAGAACGACTCACAACTAGCCTGTTGAGTCCTCGTTAACTAAGTTCAGAAACATTTTACAAATCGTTGGATACAGGTCTTAGCCGTGGGATGATCAGCGACCTGTCCTTCTCTGACATTTAAAGTTGTTACGGTTAGCTGGGGGACATATTCTTTGGTTCTTCCTCGACAATTTGACCTTCCCACCGGTTGGCCTTTCCACTCCGGGAAGCGAAGCCGAGTCACCTGGAGAGCCTGCCTTTCTTTCACGCCCCTTTTTTCTTTGTCATCCTCCCAGTGTCCTCTTCTTAAAATGTACCTCTTCCCTCATTCTGATCATTCCAGTTTGAGACAGATATTATTGTTGCATCTTATGTGACAGGATGGTTCACTTGTATGTGCATCGAAACCACATAGCGCACAACCAAAAACCATTGTGCACTCTTCATATGTCCAAAAGAAATTATAAGCTTAGAATAAAAGGACTAATAAATAAAAGCGTTGAAGGCGGCGGTTCTCGAATGGAAGGGAGCATAGATGTGACGAATGTCATTCCGCGGAATGGACGACCACGCAATCTCCACTTGGTCCCTGCCTGTGTTGCAGGCCGAGCAATAGAACGTTTCAACAAGCCCCAAATATGCATGGGTACGGATCTAGGGATCACATTGGCAAGGGTAGTTGATGTACACCTTAGAGAGCTCGTTTGGGTTGCATGAGATGTATGTGGGCGTGCATTGTCCTGTCGGAATAGCATATTGCTTATTGTTGCGTGAACGGTGGCGGGTTGAATGATGTTATTGATGTACCGTGCACTGCTCAATGTCCCCTATACGAAAACCAGAAGGGAACGGCCATAAAATGGGTTTCTGCACCATGATGCCGGACGTTGGCCACGTGTGCCGATGGCGTATACACAGCAGAAGCTAGTGCTCACCTGCACTACCCACGCATACGACCATCATTGACACCAAGGCAGGATATATTTCCAGTTTATATACATTTGAAATGGTTATTTTCATTCATGTAGTAGTAGTAGTATTGTTAAAAGTGCTTCGACAGCTTAGGTCATTTCGCACGTGGGCCCCCACCGGGAATCGAACCCGGGACCGCTTTCATTGAAGTCGAACGCGTTGCCCACTTGGCTATCGGGAGCCCCTATTTTCATTCATTTTATATACATTTTAAATGGCATATTTCTTTTTAAAATAATCATGAAACACATTTTCAACAGTTACGAAAATCAACTTATATTATCAGTCGATAAATATATAATATATAACAAAATTCTGAAAAACTGAGGAAAAGGTTTATTGTCTCGCAATCAAATCCCTCAAAATTAGAAGGCGTTTTAGCGTAGGCGAATCGGAAATTCTTTGCGAGTATGCGTATTTCGAAGGGATTTTAAACGTGAACAGTATTTTACTTGTTAAAATTCCGTCCGCGTTTTGAAATATTCGTTTACTACAAATGAGCAGGAAAAATCGACGAAAGGCGTCAGAAGAGTAAACTCTATTTGTCTCCCTGCGTCCCTTTTATCCTATTTAGATGTGTTAGCTTCTACACCTCCTAAGAATGTTAATAACAGAGCATCAGGAGTTAATAATTCAAGTAGGTACATATATGAGGAATAGTTACACATTTAAGTTGCGTTACTATGAATTATACTTGCTTCACTTTATGGATTGAGATGGGACAAGTAACGCAATCACATTCAAATGTTCCCCTATATAAGTTTCCTGCAGACTATTTTCAGCAAGAACTTTCGCGTTAACATCTCCTGTTATACTGCTCCATTCTTCTTTACCCACCTCATTTTCTCCACCACATCCACTCCAACAATTCCACTCTTCCCTATTCTTCCTCATCGCACCTTTTTTCGAGCCTCTCATTCCTCCATTTTGCCCCCTTGCTGGGGTTAAGAGGGGCGAGAGTGGATTGTATGGTCTAAATTACGCTCAAACAAAGACATTTATCTCACTCCTACCCTTCTTCTCTCTCTTCATCACTTATCTTTTTACACCATCTTCATTCTCTTCTTTATTTCATATTCCTTTTATCTTTCTCATTCACATAACCGGCAATACATGCTCTTAACAAGGCCAGCAACTTCTGCTTTTAGACTGTCTTCGTTTTCCTACTGTTATTTTTATTACAGGTAAGTAACGGAAGAAATGAGACCGTGGGACATGGAATGAATTTCTCAAGAGAGGGACCAAAAGGAAAAACAGGAGAGAAAGAACTAAAGATTGTGAAAACAGAGGAGCCAATTATACCGCGTCATCAAATTTAAATTATAAAATCATGTTTCATGAAATATTTCACACACTTAGACAACGACAGTATGTCCAACCCGCGAGTAGCACGCGGTCCTTATTCCCTGCATTTCGTACGCTGATTACGTATGTTTCGTAAATATTCTATCGTAAACTTGAATAACCGAAGTCGAAAGAAGCAGATGCCTGTAAAATGCAGCATTAATTTTAAATGTCTTTTAGTGAAACGCGCTAAGTCTTTAATAAACAACAACACACAGAAACGATTTCTGATGAATGATTAACGTCTGGAAATACAACGATGTAAATTAACAGTGGCTCGCGAAGTAGTAGTAGGAACTGATGTGGTCAACTGGAGGTTAAACCTTACGCATCCATCAACTACTTTCTGAAGTTCGACCCGATGAATCTAAAGACGTACGCCACGGGAAAAGCACGGTATTTTTGCTTCGAAGAGGCGGCGTCTTTTTCTTCGATCCAATGCACCGTCTTCGACTAATAACTTCGAGAAGACGGCTGAGACCCATTCGCTTGATTTTCTGGCGTTTTCTTTTTCATTCTCCTATTTTCTTTCGAATTATTTTCTATACATTTTTTTATTTCAACATCCTGCTGGAGAGTTCTCGTCTTTTAGACTTGATGTTCTCCTCCTTTATCTTTCAGGAAACTCATGCTGACGATACCCTCGACAGAAGAAAAATTACGTCTGTAACAATAATGGACTGATTTATATCGTAGATCTAATACTATTCATATTATAAGCCACCTTTAGCGGTCAATCAACAAGGTACATCTCTATAAATCCACATTATTACTTATTAGTCTTTATATCCCTTTTCAGACGCAGTTCTCAACTGGACACCAAGAGATGGAAAGAGACCAAGAAGACCAAAGGCCCGATGGGACAGAGACATCGACAAGCATCCAGGGGTAACATGGGAACGAGAAGCTCAGAATAGAGAGAATTGGAAAGTGCTTGGGGAGGTCTACATCAGCCGTTGGGTTGAAAATGGCTGACGATGATATCCCTTTATAAAAATTTATGAATTTCAACTAAATAAAACATAAGTCGAATATTTACGCGGAGAAAAAATTAGATTTACGTCATCAGTCCTTCGCGATTCGAATTAAAGAGACTGAAATTGTAATTTCGAGGAGAGACGGTTATTATAAAAAACTATTATGGAAATTCTTTTTGCTATTAAGCTACTCCTACGACATTTCAGTTTTCCCATGACGGAGTTATTTAGAGAGCTGTTATTATCACGGAGTAAGAGATTCGGAGGCGCTCTTAAATCTCGACTTAGGAAAAGAATTATATAGAGCTCTTATCCCTTGGGGAACCCACAGCATCCCTAAATTTTTCTTCAGGGTAAAAGATTTCATCAGTTACAAAAAACTCCCAGTTGTTTCTTCCCTTATCTCACATAGTTCAGCTTTCTTAATTATTCCCTCAAAAATATCGCGGTTTTCTCGGAAAATGTACGTTTTCGTACAAAAACTTTCTGTCACTGAGGCTCTAGATAGGCAGTTTTACAATTATTTTTCCACTGCCATTTCCGAATATTCTTCACCTCACCTGCAGCTTTCCGCAGCATTATGCACGGACTTATTACACTCAGAAATTTATACTTTGTGTTTCAGTCCCATAACTCACGTAGAGGGAAAAAATGAAAAGAATCCGCCTTTTTCTTTCGATTATTTTTCTACGCACAACTACCATATCGGAATATTAAAATCTATGTAGGCAGTAAGTTAGGTGCCGTTGTTTTACTGGCGGCCTCCGAGGAAAAAATACGTTCACTTGGGCACCCGTTAATTTGGCCCGCAACGATTTGGTCCAGGGTTGATTTAGTGCCACGATGATTTAGTACGCACACGCGATAAGTTGGTTGTTGGGCAAGACTGAAATTTGTCATAATTAATTATTATTGTAATTTCTGGACAAAATGCAGCAATTTTAGTAGTATTGAAACGTTTGTTAAACAAAAATTAGAAGATTACTCAGATGGAAATAGGTATTTATAAGGCGGAAGGGATTGGGGAGGGAGGGGTATGTTATATATGTATACGATAGAGTTACGTGTATCAAACGACTCGTACACACATATGACGGATAAATAATGCACAACGTAATAAATGTTTGTATGGTGAACTTGGTTGGAGGAAGTTGTGGTTTCGTTACCCGCATCGTCCTTTCTTATCTGACTTTACCATGAGTTCCGCATGTTGTTTCGGGTTCCACCGCGATGTTGTTTCTCCATCATCACGACAGTTTCGCCAGCTGTCCTGCGTGCGAAACTGTCGTCATGATTTAGAAACAACATTGCGGTGAAACCCGAAACAACATGCAAAACTCAAGTAACCAGCGCTGCGGAAAGCTACGCAGTAATGGCTTTACCATGTTGAATATCTCTTGCTAGAATGTTTTAATATTCTAAGTTGAGCGTACCTCTCACTGTACCTTTCTGGTTACCCGAATCATGCAAAACGACCACGACATTTACTGAGGTAATTCGTATTCCTTAGATTATCCTGGCTATCAATTCTTGCTATTTTATTCTATGATAGTATAGTTGAATTCGTTAACGCGCGATATCTCGATCCAATAACCATTACCAATACGATTTGGTCCTGGGGTGATTTGGTGCCACGATGATTTAGATTGATCGCCACACGCGATAAGTTGGTTGTTGGGCGAGCACCAATAAATTTACCATTCCATACCCATCAGCGTCTTTCTTCAGATATATATAGAGAAAGTTCCTGCTTTTTCAATACGAATGAAACGGTGAAGAAATTCTTAGTTTTTTGAGTACGATTTTTCTGTCATCAGGACTAAATAATATCTACCTTAAATGAAATGACTTCTCCTTAAATAGGATTTCATTCTCTTATGGGAGTAGTAGCCAATCAAGTGCACTAATTATCAAGCTTTTTGCATCTTTTCCTAGTCGATGTTTACCGATAGCTGATGATTAAATAAGGCATTATATTTACCACTACTGGTTATGGTATGATTCCCATTTATACTGCATTGAATTCTTCCAACTGAAGAAGGCCATACTAGTGTGAGTTCATTAAGTTCATTCAGATATTCATGGATTTTGTGCGTATACTTAAAGAAGCCTGTACTTTTGAAAAGATTTATATAACGTATAGAGAGGATTTTGATATCCCTCTTGTGATTGTTAAAAAACCTTGAGCAAAAAACTACACTGAAACATGGTTTTGAAGGAGTTGCTAAAATTTTTTAAACACAGCTGCACTGAATCAGAATGGGTTGTGATATGTTTAAGGTTCACCTGTGTCAGTCTATATACTGAGGACTGGGCTGATTATGAAAGCACGTGTTCCCATTCAAACCTCAACATTATGCACCGTTGTCAGTGACTTAAGGTAGAATGGGAATATGCGCATACAATAGAACTATAATCGTGTTTATTTATTTATCTACAGATTTCACTACAAGTAGGTGCATGACCTGGTGGCTGTGGGTACAATTTTGAAAGGGGTTACATTATGTACTTAAAATTTAATGGAATGAGAATTTGAGGGGAAACATTTATTATCGGCCTGGCATTTGCCCTAGAAGGGAGGGAAACCCTCGTAAAACCTCTCTAAGGCAGAAGTTACAATACTTAGGGTACATGAAGACAATGCAAACATTACTAATTTAAAATTGTCCTTTTTTATTCCTATCATTACACTATAGCGATCACATTTTTTCAAGTAACATCTTAACACTAATACTAATTCACTACGAAAAAAGAAATGACAAAAAATATATATCATATATACATTACATTATTATAATATCTTAATAAACACAGGATCACATGTGAGATCTGTATGGTAATTATTTATCAATTATACTAGTATGTAACAATTCATTAGTTTCCATTCCTAAGGCCCCTACTTCAGGCTACTTTATTTTGCTTATCCCTGATGCATGTAATCACATATTTATCGTTTATTCTTTAAGATTATTCAACTTACCACAGGACTTTTCATTAAGATTTAGAATAAAATAATTAATTATCGTTACAAATGCCGTTATCAAAACATATATTGTAATCTTAAGTTTATTTGAACAATTCACCACGAAAATCCACTTTCTCCCCACCCCTCGATGAGAAATACCCATCTCCACTGAGAATCTGGTATTTTTCCAATGCGTGAACATATTCGGGCTCCTCACCCACGGATGGTCTTCGATTTGCCACTTTAGTCGCTTACCTTACTTAGGTGGTTAGAAATGCCCATAGACGAAATTAACATGTAAATTATTCTCGTTAATTTCATGCCAGTTTTCAACTGTTTTCATAGTATTCCCTTTCTTCCAACATTATTTATATCTCCGATTCTCTGCTCAACTCCGCTAAAAGTGTTTTATGTTGTGCATTATATGTACGATTTCCCACATTTCGTTACAGTTCTTCATTCATACTCGAACTTTGATACCAGGAACGTAGTCTGTGTGATCACAATAACATTAGAGACAATGAACTAGCATAACAGACCCAAAACTCGATTTAAGGGATTTAAATTGCCGCGGTTGCAGTCACGACTCCGACGTCATGCGCAAATGCGTCCCACATTAGTACGCCGATTGAACTAGCCTTCTTTCCATCATGGATCAGACGATCTTTCTACGTAACTGAGCCAACATTTTCAATGAGCAGGATAAAATATCTCAACTCCTACNGGTAATTTATCAAATTATGAATTAATTATAACTATATATTATAAATAATTACACCTATTCGCGGTTACCACCTTATCGTGGTGGGGTGCTTTGGGTGCCCCAGTGACCCAGAGAGCTGGTGGGAGCTTAAGCTCCTGGAAAGGCCACCCAAACCAGACAGGTCAAAGGGTAGGGGACAGACTAAGAGTAACCAACTGGTCCTCCAGGTTGGGGGTTGTGCCACAGGCCGGTAACCTTTCCATGTAATAACTCGTAAGCTACACATAGAGCATCGGAACTACGACAACGACTAGGCAAGAATAAGGATAATAAGGATATTAATACTGGAATAACGGATGTATTTAACATTGCCACATGGAATGTACAAGGTTTGGGTACTCACGAATTAAGACTTAATAAAGCTCTTAAGTAGTAGTATTGTTAAAAGTGCTTCGACAGCTAAGGTCATTTCGCACGTAGGCCCCCACCGGGATCGAACCCGGGACCGCTTTCTCCGAAGTCGAACGCGTTGCCCACTTGGCTATCCGGAGCCCTAAAACTCTTAAAAAAATATAAAGTTAACATAGCTGTCAAGAAACTCAAAGGAACAAAAGTGTTAGAAGATTGTGTAATGATATACAGTGAAGTTCATCAGAATAGAAGAGCATGTTGTGGAGTGGCTGTTTTAATAAATAAAAGATGGCANTACAAATGCCGTTATCAAAACATATATTGTAATCTTAAGTTTATTTGAACAATTCACCACGAAAATCCACTTTCTCCCCACCCCTCGATGAGAAATACCCATCTCCACTGAGAATCTGGTATTTTTCCAATGCGTGAACATATTCGGGCTCCTCACCCACGGATGGTCTTCGATTTGCCACTTTAGTCGCTTACCTTACTTAGGTGGTTAGAAATGCCCATAGACGAAATTAACATGTAAATTATTCTCGTTAATTTCATGCCAGTTTTCAACTGTTTTCATAGTATTCCCTTTCTTCCAACATTATTTATATCTCCGATTCTCTGCTCAACTCCGCTAAAAGTGTTTTATGTTGTGCATTATATGTACGATTTCCCACATTTCGTTACAGTTCTTCATTCATACTCGAACTTTGATACCAGGAACGTAGTCTGTGTGATCACAATAACATTAGAGACAATGAACTAGCATAACAGACCCAAAACTCGATTTAAGGGATTTAAATTGCCGCGGTTGCAGTCACGACTCCGACGTCATGCGCAAATGCGTCCCACATTAGTACGCCGATTGAACTAGCCTTCTTTCCATCATGGATCAGACGATCTTTCTACGTAACTGAGCCAACATTTTCAATGAGCAGGATAAAATATCTCAACTCCTACAAATATGAAGACATGAATTAGTAATGTGCTATTTTAAAATTTAATGAAATGAAATTAAAAAGTTCGCCAAAATCTGAAAAGTAATGTTAAATACTTGGAAATTTAACTTATTTTAAAGAAAATAATTCGTGAATTGTTGGAAATAGATATAAAAATTGCTAAAAGGTTTATTCTCTTGTCGTCTACAAACAGTAGAAATGACTTATTATTGATTATAAGCATATGTGCGTGACAATAAGTTTGATGCTCAGATATTTGCAAACATCTACCGGATTTTCATATATTCCGACGTTTAATATTGTTTGAAGTATTTCAACGTTGATTAAGTAACGATGGTGAGGTAGAATAAATATCTGAAAAATGATGTTTCGCGTCCAATTACGCAAATTATGCATCTTGTTGTACGCCTCACTTGGCTCGTATATTACAATTAGTAAAGGTTTTGACGTTGTTCTCACACGTGGAGCAGCCAATGTGCAATATTATCCTCATTTTTTGGATTTTCTAGAATGGGCCGTGACCAGGAAAATCAATGAGGTGATAATAATGAGAATTACTGATGCTGAATTGATTTTGATTGCGTAAGTTCACTACATCTTTTTTAATTTCGGAGGTTAGAGAATATGGTGGATAATATTTTATATCTCACTCAAGTTTTATTTTCTTATGTCTTCCCAACATCCTCTTTTTTATTTCGTTTTATATATTTCTTTTTTCTCATTCTCTTTTCCTTTCGCATATTGTTCCCTCATAATTTTACCTCTAATTGCATTTAGCGCTCTTCCATTGTATATACGCCGAATTCGTGTAATCAGGAGTGGCAATTTACGCTAATACTGAACCCATCAAATTAAAGCTACTTGAGTGGTACGCGCGATAACAGGACATCTTCCTTTAGCTAGATTGTTATAACCGGGGTATTATAGCTTTCATGTATGAAAACTGAAGCTCTACCACTCTGCTTCTCTCTTATTGAAGGGCATGAATGTAATAATAATACATCGGTCCATCGAATGATGAGTACTACGGAAAAGGAAACGTATATGTTTCGTCACTTTATGAAAGCTCATACTCTTGACTACCAAAAATGACATCTAGGAAATAATCTGGTAGCTGAATGTTTATTTTTCTGCATTTCTGCATACAACGGTCTCAAATACGACGCGATGAAATATTAATTGTAGTGAAACATATAGACAAATATACTAATATGTAATATGTAAATCAATATACACATACATCACATAATATAAACTATCTAATGAAAGACGGCGGGATAAAATTTCTCACAAAGTCTAATTAACACTGTAACTCCCTTATTCTATTGTTTTGGTTCACTGGGATGATATAATGTAGAATGGAAAAAATGGAACACCGCTGTCAATGAATTAGAGGTTAAGAACACTCCGAAAGCCGTATGTCGGCGAATGGAACTTTGGAAACAAACGGGAAGTTCCGGATGCAGCGTACTGGGTAAATACTCTGATATGACGGACATTCAATATACCAGTTTACCACATACCCGTATTTTGTGACTTATGCTAATAGAATTTCGAAGGGCAAAGGGAAGCAGAAGACAAATAGATGCCAATAAAGTCAGTGTAATTTAATAGACTTATTAACTCCAAGTAACAGAATCGTACATTTAATATGATTTCGAAACTCATTAGAGAAAGTATCATAATTTCTGGAGAATTGGAAGATAACTGCATTAACATGAAATAATAAATCAACAATCAGCAAACTCAACCGAATCAAAGGATAAAACAAGCTTATTAGATAGACCATGAGATAAGAGCTATTTATTCAATTTAAGTTTAAATTCAAATTAAATTAAATTTCTAATATAACACAGCATAACCGCAGTTTGCCAATTATTTGTTGTACATACTTAATAGAGTTCGTAGACAGAATTCAAAGTCATTCCTCTTCCGGCGAGACGCACTTAGAGAAATTTCAGTCGGGTGCAAACACATGGCCGATCTATGTCATCAGTGGTCTGGAGCGTTCAAAAGCCATAATCGAAATACTTAAGAATTTATTCGTTTAAACCATTACAACATCACCTTTCATACTTCGTTCTGGATATGTCAAAGTATTAAACAGCGTAATAACGGTAAAAATCAAACCTTTCTTTGCTTGTAAGATTTATGGTACAGTACGGTTTTAGTTTTCAATGTAAAAAACGGATATTAAATTTGAAAATTGGCTGAAATTTAATAGCCTATACTGGCAAATACCAATCTAGCACACACAGCCATGGGTGGAGTAATGTCACAAATTGTCAAATAACGAACAGAATGGCGGCTACAAGCAGCTTATTTTTAACGCTTCCAATATTCCAATTTATTTTAATATGCGAGAACACTGTGATAGACTGATTTTTTACGAGTCAAAACCTTTCTTATCGATAGGGAATTGAAAGGTAAACAGGAATATACTATTCTTTGGAAAGACGCAACGAAAATAGTGAAATCGTCATAAAACTCAAGAATACTCTATTTTTCCTGACTGCAAATAAAGAAATTCCATCGGAACGACTTGTCCTCGCAACTATTACTCATATTTTACGCTCACTGTCGGATCGGCCGAAGTAGCAGGGGGGTCGCATGATACCATTTGCGTCTTCCTAAAATGTACTTCCTCTGAATTTATCTAACAATCGCAGCCGAATCTCCTTTCTTTCAAGGATTCCCAACCCGCGTGTGAGACCATTTGCGTAACGCTTCTTTTTCTTTCGTAGCACTATTTTATTTTCTCCATTCTTCATCTCTACTCTGCGTTCAGTCAAATCCATTTTTCTAATTCTGCAAAGAAATGTACTGCTTCTGTAACTGCTTTTGGGTTGTAACAGTTTGCCCAATTATCGAGTCATGGCCGACGACGAGGCAATTGGTTATACACTTTAAGGAATGTAAATTATTTGACCTTAAAATCGCTCTTCAAAAGATGCTACATAAAAATCGAACACTTGAGCATTTCATCAAATTTTAACGAGTAATTGCCAATACCGCGTTGCAATCAAAATTATTATTTGTTTTACTAGAATACCAAGTGATTCAAGTAGCATAATTAAATTAATTATTGTCGAAATTCCAATCATACTTCAACCGAGGCGATTCCTTTTTTTGTTTCCGATTTATTATTTCCATGAGCATATCTCATCAAATTACTGTAAAATATATTTACGTTTCTCTTCGGTGTTCTCCCTCTCTGTTTTCCCAATTGTGTTCTGTTTATTATTGCGATTCTGTTTATCATTGCGGTTAGCATCGATGTAAACATTTTTCTGTTGTAAAA
>KZ308841.1:0-53884 GCA_000376725.2 Ladona fulva
GCCTAATACCTAGATATTTACAATCGGAAACGACGTTAATGTTTTCGTCATTTAGGGAGTATTTATGAAATATTTGAGACTTTCTTCTGGAAAACCTGATATGTTTACAGTTACCGAGATTAATTTCCATTCCGTTTAATTTAGTTCACTCCGCTAGTCGATTTAAATCATTTTGCAGAATTAGGCGAATATCTATGATCGGAAGAAATTTGCTGAAAGTGTCATTAGTTGTATCATTGGTTTTCGTAAGTTTTTTTTTATTTTCATCGATAAAGTATCAGTTTAATTCCTAATCAGCAGGGCATATTAGCACCTTTGAGTATCAATTTTCATAAAAATTAATATTAAAGAGAAAATGTGTAGGTTAGGTAAAATATAATTTCGTTTATAGTTAAATTACTATTTATAATGGATTTAGATTAAAGCATTGAACTAACAATACTCCTTAACCATAAAGAATAAATAAAGTCAACATCCCAGAATAAGCGAATGTTACTCTATCACATTAACATGTGAGCTGTGAGGCGTGGGCCAGTTTATAGTCAACCTGAAAGAATGTAAGGGAATGGCGAAATAAAGCGGAGGAGAAGATGGGGACACGATAGGATGAGAGATTTCTTCCAAAACACTCGCTTTCCGAACTTTGGGGATGCTCCGGGAATATCGAATGCTTCATGCGAAGAAGGGGCTGAGGAGTTGAGTTCCTCTTTAATGACGCTCAAAAGATAATACGCTTAGACTTTTCCATCATTTCTTTCTAAAGGAAATACTTCGAAGATTTTTCTTGAAATATTCTTTTGGCGGAAAGATGATTAATGCATTTATGTACGCGGGACACTCAATGTGTGGTAGGTTCAGAGCTATTTTTGGAGCGTCCTTTGACAGGACGATTTACAAAATTTCGTTAATTCATGGTTTACTAGTCTCCCTAAACCGGGTACNGCGTCTGCTCCATTTTATTAGTTTTCCGATTCTATCTGTTCCAGACCCCTTTACTCTTAATTCCCGCCAAAACCCCATTCCACTGCGCAATTTTTCTCTTTCTCTCTCCTCCCTCGGACTATATCTTTCAATTTTTAGGCCCCATTTGACCTTGCCGTCTCATTTCTCTTTTAATATCGGGAACTTTAGTTTTTTTCTTGTAGTTCAGCTCTCGTTTGCGATACGCAGTTCATTTATAAGGTATGCCCTCTTTTGTTCATTGAACTTTCTCTTTTACCTTTCCATAGCTTTCCGCTCCGCCAGTTTTTCATTTTCCATTTCTTTCTTTGCGATGGTTCGTGCTCCCATATCCTTTATTGGCTCCTTATTGTTTTCTGTTAGATTCTGTCATTTGCTTTTGTAATTTTTACTCGTATCTCCATTCAATCAGTTTTTTTCCCATCCTTTTGCTTTAATGCGACCCTTTCTATTGTCTAAGTTTACCTCGTCCTCCCTAATTTGTCCTTATTCACATTTCCATCTTATTCGTGTTCATTACAAATCCAGCTTGGTTTCCAGCCCCTGCACACTTGAGTATTGATAGCTGTTTCTCGTGCAATAAAATCTTGGTTTTCATTCATCAGCCTTACTCTTTTATTGAAAATTACATCTTTTTTAATTTAGTCTCTTTTGTCCCTCTCTATGTATAGTTTGCCTTTAATGTTATTTAGTTACCTACCTCTATTCTATAGTCTATCCATATTTAACATTTACCTATATCTGCAAATACGATGCAATTTATTACCTCATTGAAATCCCTTCATATCCCTACATTCTAAGTCTCTGCATTAATTTGTCCTCAAGTTTTCTCTCTTTACTAATTCTGTTAATATGGCTTCTGTTGATGGTTTTCCTCATTTAATTGAGTTTCCTTCTAACTAAATACAGAAATATAAACTACTTTTTTGACCACTATTCTAATGAACAAGCTCTTTTCACTCCTAATTTATGCATCATAGAATTGGTAATCAGATATTTAGCAGATTTTATTTATTTATTTGATAATTCGTTGCAATTTGGTCGCCGGAACAGGTCGCAATGGTTTTTAATTTTTGTTAGCGGTCTTTAACGTTCTACAGGAATTATTAATACTTACTCCATGTATTCAGATTAAGGAATAGTTATTTTAATTAACATTCCACAGATGAAACTCATTGCATTAAGTTAGCATTATCGCTCATCGTCAACGGAGACATATAATATTCTCGCACGATAAAGCAAAGTTCCACAAAGTGAATAGTCGATTACAAGCAAGCAATGATTTGGCAAACTTCTACAGGTGATGTTGATATTTCGGTGAACGACCGGGGAGGCACAAACAGTATAAAATCAATCTTATCCTCCACTCCATCAAAATGTAGCTCTCCAAACGAAACCACCGAAAATATTTCATTTAGTACGTATTTCTTGCGTTGTCGGTCGACGTCTGAAATTACTCTCCCGTCAGAACTCCACCTTTTCACAGGTTACGTAGCCATAAATTCACGCAGTTAAAATCTCTAGGGACAACAGGCGCATGATTTACGTACGAGCATTAATACTTGAGCTCTTCGTCAAATCGAAATTTTGATCGCGTCAGTAACATAAAACACGAGGTCAAAGAACAACAATTAACGCGATTATGGCCCATTATTCGATACAAGAGACAGAAAAATTGGGAACGAAGATAGATATTTTAAGAAGATAAATGCTCAGGTATTCGTAACAACCAAGAAATCCCGAAAAACAATAATTTTTTTAATCCCTCCTTTTCGGCATCAAATAATGCCTCGTAAATTTCTAGTTTCTGCATAACCAAGAAAATATTCTGAGGGGAATAAAGGGAACGAGAAAAATGGAAGATATGTAGCAAAGGCGATCTTAAGAACGGTGCGGAGGAATTGTCAGCTGTCGATCGCCAATAAAAGAGACAAAAATATCTTGGCTCGACAAAATTCTTCTTATAAGTTGATTAGATGTTACAATACATTCCATGAATTTTATAGCAGTTGTGGATAATGCATTTTATAAATGGTTTTTATGAATAAAATTGTGGGGATAACTTTTCCCTAGGGGTTTCTTAGATTTTTGTAAGTTCACATTTTGTCTGATTGTTTTAAACTATCTCTTTAAAATTTAAAACTGTGCAAAAATGACCATGATCAGGATGGAAAAAGAATTTTAGCCTAAATCTTGCCCTAATAAAGACGGTGATATTATTATTATAACAAAGAATCAATTACGGATATTTGTGATAAAAACAAGGAGGACTTCCGAAATCATCCCGATGGTATCCAACATATATTGGTATAGTGCATTTGCACACATTAGGTAAAATATAATTTCGTTTATAGTTAAATTACTATTTATAATGGATTTTGCTTAAAGCATTGAACTAACAATACTCCTTAACCATAAAGAATAGATAAAGTCAACATCCCAGAATAAGCGAATGTTACTCTATCACATTAACATGTGAGCTGTGAGGCGTGGGCCAGTTTATAGTCAACCTGAAAGAATGTAAGGGAATGGCGAAATAAAGCGGAGGAGAAGATGGGGACACGATAGGATGAGAGATTTCTTCCAAAACACTCGCTTTCCGAACTTTGGGGATGCTCCGGGAATATCGAATGCTTCATGCGAAGAAGGGGCTGAGGAGTTGAGTTCCTCTTTAATGACGCTCAAAAGATAATACGCTTAGACTTTTCCATCATTTCTTTCTAAAGGAAATACTTCGAAGATTTTTCTTGAAATATTCTTTTGGCGGAAAGATGATTAATGCATTTATGTACGCGGGACACTCAATGTGTGGTAGGTTCAGAGCTATTTTTGGAGCGTCCTTTGACAGGACGATTTACAAAATTTCGTTAATTCATGGTTTACTAGTCTCCCTAAACCGGGTACCTTGATTTGAACGCAGAGGAACGGGATTCATGGAGATGACGTCGTAAAGTTAAAGCATTCTTAGTCAGCTTTTTGAGAGAATGACAGGAAATAGTTGTTTTCTCATCGATATTTTCTTAGCCCCCCCTCACACTCTCAGTTTTACCGTCCGTTTTGCTCGAGCCGACGGAAGACCGCTGAGTACGAAAAGTAGAGATGAACTCGTTGTAGTACACAAACAGTTTTGTACTACGACTTATTTTATCTCACAGCAAGATAAGCCTTGTGCTAAGACCTGTTTCATCCTACGTTACTCTCAGTCCTCGAGTACTAGTCGTGAGGCATGCCCGAAAACCTTTTAATTTACACTACCCAGACGTTAGTTTTAAGATCATAAATTAAAACTGTATATAATATAAATAGTTTCCTAAGTTCTTTTTCGCATGATTGTCAGAAAATTTACAGTCACGGACCTTTCCTGTTAGACTATTCCATTAATTTCTACGAAATTTCTCATACATGGCCATTTCACCACGAAAAATATGGCTGTGAATGTTTTGTATTGTAATAGAGCCAGGTTCAAATAAGTTACGTGCGGAATGACTTCCATAAATATTAATTCTGTAGGAAGAGAAGAATTCGCATATGAGTCCTCGAGAGACGGTCTTGTAGGCTGTACGTTTCGGATTACTTGTCGTCTTATCTCTGAAACTTCTGTCGCCGACTGAATTTGTTAATGCCGACGGAACAGGGAACTTGAGTTGAAATGTTTTATGTCCACACACGCTGAGATTTAATCCCTGTATTGAGTCGGTTAAAGCAAACCGGACGGAAAAACTGATCGTATGTGTGGACCCTGTAAACAAAGCTGTTCGCGCTGCATTTCCACGTTGTATTACTTTGTGCAAGATCCTTCAGCTACGAGCAGAAAATTGCCTATCGTCTATTTTATCGTTGAACAAATTAAGAAATCGTTTGGCAAGATCTTTTCGTAATTTATCTTCTATGAGTTAATTTAGGTTAATTCCTGCGGCAAGACAAACTACTAAGTGGATTAATTCATTCGCCCGTTTTAATGAAATCTCTCGGAGGAAATCATCCGATATTAGAAGCAGGAGTAATTCCTTGATCTATTCTTGAATATGTTTCCTTTCAGCGGAGGCAACCTTCATATTCGAGCACACTTTCCTGCTCTGTGGAAAGCTTTGGTGTTTCTATTCTCATCATTTTTCTACGCCATGCTTACGAGATTTTCTTTTCCCTTTTTCTGTGCTCCCTACGTGACTTCCAGATGATGCCGCAGTTCATACTCTGAGACATTTTCCCTGAAACGATTTTCATATCCCTTTATTTAGCTATGGCTTTCAGAGCAGACTGCACTTGCAGTCAAATTCATCATCTTTGTTGTGAGGACCTAATCGGTCCACGATGTATCCTGATGGCTTCTAGCCTGGGCTTCCTTGGGTTTTTCTTGCTACCTACTTTAAAACATGCTAAGTATACGAAACATAACTTCAAATAGGTTCTTCATGATTTACTGCAGAATGAGAGAAATGCAGGCGTAAATTGACTCCAACTTGCTCGTTGTTTTCTTGTCGTGCAGAATTTGCTCACAGATAGAAAATTATGATCTATTACCTAAGGCGATTGTGCTAGATTGGATTTTCCAATGAAATAAATAATTTTTATTTCGTTATCCACAAAGTCGGTTTTCAGTCATTCTATGATATTCCGTACTATTTTTCCCACGGGGAACTATTCCGAAAATCTAAATTACCAAAAGATATAGAGGGTGTGTGCGTAAGGGTTTATTTTTCAAATAGGACTCTGAAGAAGATAAAACATGAACTTCATATATTACGTAATATCAGGATAGGTAAACTTTTGTGACACATTCCTTAACTCGTATAGTATCAATCGCCAATTCGGATACCATCAATGATATTATCTTTATTAAAGTAATATTTTAATACTTAAAATATGATCAATATGGTTTCTAAAAATGTTTCTTGATAAAACCAATCCGTTTGCTCCTACAATGAGTAACTGTGTCTGAAATCTAGCATACATGTTTCGTAAAGAATTGTTATCAAAACATATAGCATCACAACTTGTAAATTGTTTTTCACAGTGTCAATATACTCGTAATTTACATGAAGTATTGGTTCAATTTTTAGATACTTCTCTAAGCTTTAATTCCGTTAGTTTCCACTTTATTAATTATTTCAGTTTTATTATTTTGCTTGAAAGCTCCTTAAAAATCCGAAAAGGCTATCATTATTTATGCACTCTTAATAATTCACTCTTTTCATTTCCGTTAACTTCATTAAGATTTTACGATAGCTCTTATGACCCATAAATAATGGCAATAGAAGATATTTTAATAAAGCGATTACTTTGTGTTTTAATGGATGCTGTAAACATAAAGTATACGTGTTGGTCGGATTAAAAGTTTATCACCTAGAAATTATTGAGCGCAGTTCATTTGAAAAATTAGATCGATTACATCATTATCTGCATTTACTTTAGCGTCGCCTACACAAATTCCATCCAGAGGGCAATTAAGATTTTATTTTATACTTGATGTATGCTGCGGCTTAATTTTACGATCAGCCTTAAGAAGAAGTTTCCCTTTAAAAATATACGAACTGTACACATGAATCCTCCAAAATTTAGGCCAAGCCATTAAGAAATGAGAATAAATAAAGACTCTTCGGCTACTGCGCAATATACCGAACGTAAAACATGAACCGAAAATTCGATCGCTCCATAATCTTTGTGTACATTTTGTGTAACTTAGAGGAGATGAACTTAACTACCCCATAGAATATTTATCTTTTTACAATTTTAAGTTAACATTTATCTTTCCTCAATTCGTATGAAAATTGCTTACTCTCTTTCATTAGCGTAGTTCAAAATAAGAAATACAATACAGACCTCGCATTCCATCATTTCTTTCTAAAGGAAATACTTCGAAGATTTTTCTTGAAATATTCTTTTGGCGGAAAGATGATTAATGGATTTATGTACGCGGGACACTCAATGTGTGGTAGGTTCAGAGCTATTTTTGGAGCGTCCTTTGACAGGACGATTTACAAAATTTCGTTAATTCATGGTTTACTAGTCTCCCTAAACCGGGTACCTTGATTTGAACGCAGAGGAACGGGATTCATGGAGATGACGTCGTAAAGTTAAAGCATTCTTAGTCAGCTTTTTGAGAGAATGACAGGAAATAGTTGTTTTCTCATCGATATTTTCTTAGCCCCCCCTCACACTCTCAGTTTTACCGTCCGTTTTGCTCGAGCCGACGGAAGACCGCTGAGTACGAAAAGTAGAGATGAACTCGTTGTAGTACACAAACAGTTTTGTACTACGACTTATTTTATCTCACAGCAAGATAAGTCTTGTGCTAAGACCTGTTTCATCCTACGTTACTCTCAGTCCTCGAGTACTAGTCGTGAGGCATGCCCGAAAACCTTTTAATTTACACTACCCAGACGTTAGTTTTAAGATCATAAATTAAAACTGTATATAATATAAATAGTTTCCTAAGTTCTTTTTCGCATGATTGTCAGAAAATTTACAGTCACGGACCTTTCCTGTTAGACTATTCCATTAATTTCTACGAAATTTCTCATACATGGCCATTTCACCACGAAAAATATGGCTGTGAATGTTTTGTATTGTAATAGAGCCAGGTTCAAATAAGTTACGTGCGGAATGACTTCCATAAATATTAATTCTGTAGGAAGAGAAGAATTCGCATATGAGTCCTCGAGAGACGGTCTTGTAGGCTGTACGTTTCGGATTACTTGTCGTCTTATCTCTGAAACTTCTGTCGCCGACTGAATTTGTTAATGCCGACGGAACAGGGAACTTGAGTTGAAATGTTTTATGTCCACACACGCTGAGATTTAATCCCTGTATTGAGTCGGTTAAAGCAAACCGGACGGAAAAACTGATCGTATGTGTGGACCCTGTAAACAAAGCTGTTCGCGCTGCATTTCCACGTTGTATTACTTTGTGCAAGATCCTTCAGCTACGAGCAGAAAATTGCCTATCGTCTATTTTATCGTTGAACAAATTAAGAAATCGTTTGGCAAGATCTTTTCGTAATTTATCTTCTATGAGTTAATTTAGGTTAATTCCTGCGGCAAGACAAACTACTAAGTGGATTAATTCATTCGCCCGTTTTAATGAAATCTCTCGGAGGAAATCATCCGATATTAGAAGCAGGAGTAATTCCTTGATCTATTCTTGAATATGTTTCCTTTCAGCGGAGGCAACCTTCATATTCGAGCACACTTTCCTGCTCTGTGGAAAGCTTTGGTGTTTCTATTCTCATCATTTTTCTACGCCATGCTTACGAGATTTTCTTTTCCCTTTTTCTGTGCTCCCTACGTGACTTCCAGATGATGCCGCAGTTCATACTCTGAGACATTTTCCCTGAAACGATTTTCATATCCCTTTATTTAGCTATGGCTTTCAGAGCAGACTGCACTTGCAGTCAAATTCATCATCTTTGTTGTGAGGACCTAATCGGTCCACGATGTATCCTGATGGCTTCTAGCCTGGGCTTCCTTGGGTTTTTCTTGCTACCTACTTTAAAACATGCTAAGTATACGAAACATAACTTCAAATAGGTTCTTCATGATTTACTGCAGAATGAGAGAAATGCAGGCGTAAATTGACTCCAACTTGCTCGTTGTTTTCTTGTCGTGCAGAATTTGCTCACAGATAGAAAATTATGATCTATTACCTAAGGCGATTGTGCTAGATTGGATTTTCCAATGAAATAAANGTGCTATGCGACTTCCGGAAACCTGATTGTGAGCAGTCAAGAATCGAATTTTTTTGCAGGTATTCAGTAATTTGATGATGGGCGAGTTTTTCGAGGACTTTTGATAAAACCGGGAGGAAACTGATGGGTCGAAAATCATCAGAATTCGATTTAGAGTTTTTCAAAATTGGTTTCACTAGCGCGCGTTTCCATACCGCCGGAAATTTACCCGTAAGGAACGATAGGTTATAAATGTTTGTTGTAAGTAATCAATGGAGAACAGTTTATTTTCTTATGGGCTTATTAAACGAGTTAAATTAGTATTTTTTCTATCTCAAATAGCCAATATTTCCAATCAATAGTACGATCAGTCGAGTAGCTCCAAAATCTAATTTGTTTGATTCTGTGGATTAAATGGAATATTGCGCTGCGACCTACAATACGAACTGTATTTTATATTGCATATGAGTATTATTTTACGCAATAAATCAGAGGGTAATTTTGATTTAGAAACACTGGTCTGGATAAAACTGTGTTAAATAAATAATTTTCTGTTAATAACAGTAGTGCAAATGGAATAACCTCACTCGTTCGCTGATTTTTAGGTACGTAATTTAGAAGAGCCATTTTAAGCAATCTGTCAAATGGATTTTTCCTCCTGTTCTGGATAAAAGAAGGAAAAGAACTCGTCCTTTAAAATACTCCAACCCTAGTATAGCTCTAGTTAGAAATGCTAAATGCCGAATTGCATGAAACATCCATGCATATAAATAACCCGTGTAAACCATTTCAAGTTCTCCCTATTTTGTCTATCTCTCTTTTGCTTTACCTCCATTGGTTCATTCTCATTCTCCTATGCTAAATTAAACGCTGGGATATCCTAAAATATTTAAACTTTCTTCTTGAATTAACGCAGAATAATTCTGAGCTACATCGACGCTTGTGGTATTCGACAAAATGTACGTCCTAACGGATGCAGTATCTCATGTTTTTGTGTTCAAGAAAATTGTGACAAAATGAAAATGACAGTGATTATTGGACTGTGCTATTATTTTTCATTCGATATTTTACAAATACTATAGTAATAATCGCTGATCAATGTACTCATATGTCACATACGAGAAAATGGAAGAGAAATAGTGTATGAGATCCAAATGTCCCATTAATTCTAAGGCAGCTTTCGATACCATGTTGTTTTTTATACATTTATATCTGTTTCAGCATGAGATTTATAGTTTTTGGCTCAGGTTATCACCCATGTAAGATATCTAGGTCAAAGAGAATTCAATATCTTCCCTTTTTCTCTCCGTATGACACTAAAGGATAAACAAGAAGGTACGGCGTCGCAATAAATTATATTTAAACAGCATGAAAAATGTGATTCATCAACTCATCCTTATGGTCGTTTTAGCCACTAAAAACAATTTGTTTTATAGCGATCTGGAGAGCAATATTTTCTTTAGGAACCAGAAAAACATTCGTAAATAATGCGAGTCTGTCGAAGAAACACATCCACGGTTATAACGCGATCCTTAGCGCGCCTGATGTTCCGTTTCACACTTCCCATTTAGTACACATTGGATGCCTCCCAAACATCTTACTATTGGGAAAAGAAAAACATCACCGAAAACTTCCCCCATTAGTCGGAAAATTCCCATCAAAACAGACGATCGGAGAATAAACGAAAGCTTTCTCAAATGCATTAAACCCACTCGTCGAAAAAGCTTTATATTGAGTACAAAGTTAATTGAAGCCATTTCAATGGATCTCGTTACTTGTACTTTTAAGGGCATAATCGACTATAAGAAGAAATTGAATACGTGTAACAGACAGTTATGCCGATGTAGACTTTGCTGTCGATACTATTAGTTTCAAGTGATTTCTAAGTTATAGTTTATAATGATGTTAATATCTAATATTCGTATGAGAGGTATGCATTCACGGAGGAAAAGGCTCGAATATTTCTGCTAGAAGGACGCTTCATTGCTCTGTGGTTCTGTTAAAAAATAAATATGTTGCCGTATTGGTTCTTTGGGAGAGAGGTTCAATTTTATATGCGTGGTCATCCCTTCTCAAGTAGGATTGGTTCCTTATCCTACTCCTGATGTCTGCCATTGTAGGTGTTTTATATGCTTCCCAACCTAAAGAGTTTCCTTCAGTTTTCTAAAGATTCTCAGCCTAGCTTTCCCAAAATTTCTGTTATTCTTGTAGATCTTTTAAAATTATTCGGAACGTATCGTGCTGCTGTTCACTGCACCATCTCAACTTCTTTAATCAGCCCGACTGCTTGTAAATCTCAAGCTGTTGCAACATATTCTAATTTTGGCCTAACTATGGATCCACGATATCTTAAAGTCTGCCGAAAGTAAAAAACAAGCGGACGCTATTTTCCTTGACTTCAAGAAAGCTTTCGACAGGGTCCCCCACTACAAATTAATTTACAAACTAAAATTAGCAGGCATCAACAAGGAAATAATTGAATGGATAAAGAATTTTCTACACGAGAGAGAACAGCAAGTGGTACTTGATGGCGTTAGTTCGAATAAAGTCAGAGTCACTTCAGGCGTACCCCAAGGCAGCGTAATCGGACTTTTACTCTTCCTCATTTATATCAATGACCTAAGCGACAAGATCGATAGCAATGTGAGGATATTTGCGGATGATTCGGTAATATATAGAGAAATATCAAGTGACGAAGATAGTGCTTCACTCTCAAACGACTTAGCTCATATACAAATGTGGTGCGAAAAATGGCAGCTAGATCTTAATGTAGATAAATGCTCTGTAGTAAATTTCTTCGAAAGGAAACAATTGAGTCAGAACCGCCCGTACAAAATTAGTGGAACGAATTTAAATGTAGTCGACTCAGTAGAATATCTTGGAATCACCCTAACCAATAACTTAAACTGGAGCACACACATTCGAAAAATATGCGGTAAAGCAACTAAAAAGCTCGGTTTTATAAAGCGTATTGTAGGTAGATGCGATGAAAAGGTTAGAGAGCGATGCTATTTTACGTTAGTTGGGCCCCATCTGGAATATGCGGCGAGTATATGGGACCCAGCGGATGAAACGAACTCTCGCGAACTCGAGAAAGTGCAGCGTAAGGCGATACGTTTTGTTAAAAAGTGCTACGATAGAGAAGCAAGCGTAACGCAAATGCTCACAGACGCAGGTTGGGAATCCTTGAAAGAAAGGAGATTAGAAGCTAGGCTGCGATTGTTAGATAAATTCAGAGGAAATACATTTTCGGATGACGTAATTGATATTATGCGACCCCCCTGCTACTTAGGCCGATCCGACAGTGAGCGTAAAATAAGAGAAATAGACGCGAGGACAAGTCGTTTTAGAGACTCTTTTTTTCCGCGAACGATACGCGATAATAATAAATTAAAAAAGTAATTCTACTGTTGGTGTTTACACCCCCTGCCACACGCCGGAAGGTGGCTTGCAGGGTACTTATGTAGATGTAGATGTAGATGATTTGTACGCGATTTCTTTCGAGTTTAGGTTGCCTTTTCCTATTACACTCATAATGAAATGCAGTGCTCTATAAGTAATTATATGCATATATTATAAAAATTGTATTCTTCACAGCGTTAATTTCTTATAATATTTGGTATTTGAAAAACCATTCATAAAAAATCTTCGATTGTGTTGCCATTTTAAAATTTTCTCAAATAAACCCTTTTCTGGTTGTGCTCCCAAATCTTCTCCTTGATTGTCACAGGTTTATTTGGTTTGAGAAAGCCAAAAGCTTTGTAAATGTGTAATGAACCTCCTGAATTACCAAAATATTATGTATTCAGAAATATTGTATTTTTGATTTCCTGTCGTCTGTTACTTTTACGTTTAATTTATTTCACATATTAGCGTATGGGCAACAATTTTCTCGATCCTGGATATTTGCGATTTACATTTTATCCATGGCTTTAGTCCTCCCATAGGCACATTCTTCCTGCGCACCTAAATAGAACACATGATAAAATGTTAAATACCTACAATAGTACTGATCTGGGAACGGACTACTCTGGTTTACGAAGCCTATAATCCCCTCTGTACATTTAATGAGGAGCAAGTCGGTTGGTTTACCGTAAAAACTTTATGTACTGATATTTAGATCAAATGTATCTGATATCCCAGCTTCTAAATACCCTAACAGCGTTATTCTGAAAATGAACTATAATGACTTTTTCATAGACCATAAAAAATCCTCAGATGGCTTAAATAATCAGTTGTGAGGTTTGACCTCGGATGACGCTGGCAGTTATGCGGCTGACCTCAGCCCGCCAACACATTTCTATTCCGGGCCATCCTCACCTCGCCACAAGATCTCGGTTCCCGCGAGAGCCTGGGCCAAGTCATTCCCTTTCTCCTTCCTTAATGCAGCTTACTCGACCGATGCCAAGATTCCTGACTCCCACACCCAACGCTGTCCTGCAATATTGCCGTGTTTGTGTGTTTCCTCACTAGTTGTGTCTGGTAATTCGGGTCACCCAGAGAGTTTAGACTTCTTTACTCACTACAGCGCCGCGGTGTCCCGTGTACATTCTAAGCGAAGGAATGGGATTGCTTAACCTCGTTGTGAGCGAAGGCGCGGAATTCCACCTCGCATACAAACGTTCCGAGCGATTTTTGCAAAATTCATGAAGTTCGGGATCGATGTGAGACGTTAAAGGAAGTGCGCCCGTGGATGTTTCCATGTTTGAATTGAGTAAGGATCCGGAAATATTACAGATAAATGGAGTCTGTTGAAGTGTTTGTAATGGGAGTAAATCGTTTATGTTTCTAATGGCGAATAATGTCTTAAGATTTGAGCATTCTTCTTTCTAAATAAGGAAATATTTTATTTCATCAAGGATTAAGGCATCTGTAAACCTCTACATCTTACTTAAAATAAGTATTCCTTTACAATGCCGACAAGTCAGTACAAGTACAGGCTGACAATATTATATAACTATACCCTAATAACGTACATCATTTGAAGTTAATTTGATTCGTGACTGTGAATCTAAAGCAGATACTTTTCGAGTAATAAGTTATATTCCTGTACTAGTATTAAGAACATAATTTTCCTACATATTCATTTATTTAGAATCGACCATTTTCGGCTAGCAATAATACCTTTTAGATATAATAGACATGAATCTACCCTTCAGCTTTCTTCATGGGATCATGGCATTGATTTTTTCAAAATATGCCCTAACATATCTGAATTTGAACTAATAATTCTTCTTTTCCCTTATATTTACTTCAATTTAAGCGTATTTAGTATGAGATAATTTTGCTTGCCTCTTTCCTTCTGGGGGCTGAACAGATCCATAATTTCTGCATTAAAACGGTATTCTTAACAGAAGGTAGCTATTTCAACACCTCATGGTAAATACATTTGCATAACTTGACGCTACATTTTATATTGACGTATGATTTATGCACCCAAATGGTTGCTGTTAATGTATTATCCTCATGTAATTTATATTAGATTCAAGTACCCTTATTTGTTGTATTTTTTGATTAAGATTCAAGAAAAATAATTAGGAAAAACGGTACATAAGCAGGCATCCTAGTGATTGACATTTTTACTTGAAAAGAAAGGATACCAGTTACGGAGGATATTCCTTTGACCGCTCTTTTTCTATAAGCATCAATTATTAATTTATGTATTCTGGCTTTCGTTTGTCTATAATTTGATCTTTTTTTGTGGAGTTAAAAAAATATCCATCCTCTACGTACATGATAATCCGCAATCACCTCCAAGGAAATAAAATGGAATACTGTTCTGACAAATAATTTCTCATCTTTAGTTATATGTAATGGGTTATTTATAATCATAAACATAATATTTAATTTTAGGTTAGCTCAGATGCTACCAGAGGAAATATTTGGCTCGGGAATTACTAGAAAATAATCAAAGACATTGTTTGAAACAAAGATATATATCTTTTTGTTTGCAGTTCAATTTAGAGTGAATATTTAGATTTAGAGAAAATTAAAATTGAATAGCACTATCATTTGGAAGGGTGAACAAGAGACGTTGGGGCTTTCACAGACTTCATTCCCGATTTTAAGTTTACGGTGAAATTCCTTCTGAGGGCAAAGGGAATTTCAACTGAACAAATCCGTTCCAAAATTCGTAAAGCAGGAAATTCCGTAAAAAATAAAAGGAATTAATTAAATCTTGGGGCGGATAGAAAAACACGGGCGTGTCAATTATACAAACGCAGTGCGTGCCATGCCTGATCCAAACCTCAAGTCTCATTCCGAATTAGGCCAACTTCTGACTGAACGTCATATTTTAAATAAGGTCATGTTCCTAAGCAAGGAATATGTGATTCTGACGAAGGTTTATGGTTCGATCTACTTTTTCCAGTTGCTAATGCCGCGAAGGGAGGTTGCCAGCTAAGTTGGGCGGCTTGAATTATTCGTGCGGAATAATCACACGCGCAGATTATCAAGGCAAGATGAATTCAAACATGATCCCTGTTTTCATTACTTACGTGCACCCTTATTTCTCGAATGAGTATAAGTACATATGTAGTCAATCTAAGCAACCCAATTAGAGGTATCTTCATGGGAAATATTGTATGTGTTAAGGAGAAAATCCCTTCAAAATAGTGTTAGCTAATACATGTGGCGCGATATGTCTTTTTTAAGAGCAGTAATGCTAATTCATTTTGTTATACTACGTGATTTCAATATTATATGCTTTTGGGTAATTGTTTATAAGATAGAGCAAGGAGTACCGTTTTTATCCTAGGTAAAACTTCCAAAGACCTCACAACAGAAAATGTCATTAATGTATTAGCTGCATAGCAGGTTCCTTTAAAAATTCTAGTTTATTCAATTTCCTCTATTATGATAATGAAATAAATATTACTTCATCGCAATTGGGACCGATTACTTCCAGAGATAGTTGAAGTAAAGATCGTAGTCTTCTTTGAGAGTGATTTTGGAGTCTGGGATTGTAAGGGTCATAAAAATTGTCAATAACATACAATTTTATCAAAATAAACGAAATAAGTAGTGTGAAATATAGGTGATATAAAGGCGTATTTTATCCAAATTGTATCGTATATGAGAATCCGATTAAGCGAAAAATGGTGTTACAGTTCCCACATGGGTAGTGCTTGATTTTAAATCTATTTTAATAGAATTTTATGACAACACTAATTAAAACTAAGATTAATTAAAAAGATTAAAATAGATGAATATAAATTGAATTTAAAAAATGATGCATCATCGATAATGACAGTTTGAACATAAGAGGCAATGCTCCAATATTTAATATTTTTTCTTGATGAAGGAAGAAATGTACAACACAACGTACACATAGTTGACACCTTTATATTCGCTGTAAATTACTGTCTTTACTTAATTAATCATGCATACGAAAGCGGTATCTATGAAAAATATTTCCTCATTTGTATACCTTTAATTAACACCCAAGTAATCACAGTTTCCATTAACTTTAGAATTGAACGAATTTGTCCATGTAAAAATGAATTTTCATTCGAATCTTTTTTCGAAAATATCTCTGAAAATCTCGTCCATCGTCGGCGGCAGATATTAGAACTACTGCAAACTCCTATTCTATTATAACCCAAGTTTTCCCTCCATTTTATTTCCTTTGAGTAGCTCCTTTCCTTTCTTTTCTGAAGCAAAAAAATCCCAAGTAAACAAACGGGCGATTCAAGGAATTCCAACGCTTAGGACGTGAAGATTATGCAAAGCCTTTGACGCTTTTAGTTCGGATTTATGCGTATATTCAGGATTTCTATATCTTCCGAGAGTTTTTTTGGAAAGATTCGTTGCTGGGAATATTTTAACTGGGTTTGATATATCTTACACAGCATCGTGATTGAGCATGTAGAGTTTTATCGTTCCAAATGACATTCTTATACTATATTTCAGTTGATTTTTGCCTCGATCATCAATCATTAATTACATATTCTTGGTATCAATATCGTTTTGTAATTCTCCTCCATTCGCTTGCATTGACATGCTTTTGTGAAGGTTCTAATAATTTCGCGGGTTATGAATCAGTACCTGAGCTAAAAGAGAGTGGATTCTATAAATTTAAGGTACTAAAGCAATTTTGCGCGTTAGCTCATACTTTTCTTAATAACCACAAAGTTAAAAAGTTACTTAAGTTTTGGGTCATATTGACCAAAAACTCACAGTCGCTTTTTAACTATTACTTTCCTAATGAACACAATGAAAATATCACACTCAACGATTCTGAAATATAAAGAAACGAATTTTACAGACATTTTTCTCTTAAACAACAAGCAGTTTTAGATTAGCATTCTCTGTGACGCAGTATGATTTCAATACGATCGTACGACACAGTTTCTCTTGCAGTAAATTAATGAGTGTTTATGTAAGTAATATGAGGCATAGTGAATGGTAAAAAAATTGAAACCGGGAGCAATCAATAGCAGCAATTTCCATTAAATAACTTTTAACCTTATTTCAATACCTTATAAATTAATATCTAATGTTTACATAAGCTACAGATTTTTTCATCAATTTTAGCACTCCAAGATGATAGACAAGAAGAGATGATTAGCTGACGTCAACATCTTAGTTTTGTACTAAACCTCAACATATAAATTCTAACTTGCAAAATTTCGGGTCACATAGATCTGACGCAACTACTTAAGTGTAGTGTAGTTTTAGTGGATGACTGTATTTCCAAACACGGCTACAGTGAGAAACTCGCTTGTAGTTAAATATAAAAACGCCTGTTGGCCCTTTTTGTTTATCTTTAGTTTCTCGTTCTTCTTACTGGAGACATAAACCAATCTGCTTTTATTCGTCAAATGTAACATTCTAAAGATAAAAAGTCGTATTGGTGTTGTCATATCGTGAATTAAAAAGTATAAGTAGATTATGACGCCGCATCGTTTCATAGTATGACTGTAATGATTAAAATACGAGGAAGGACATATATTCCTTTCTGAATTTTATTCAATTCACAAAAATTACTTTTTCAGGATTTTTATACTTTTCTTACTTTCTTCGTTGTTTTGTTTGTCTTAAAATGATATGACCCCTACTTTTCCATTACTATCACAGTAAAGGTCTCAGTTTTGCGCTATCTGTCTCTAGACACCCTGGAATGAAAAGGATCTTGAGGCTGCGGGTTAACATTGTAAGACCCATTTATTTTAGAACGTTATTATCGAAGAGTGATTTTTAATGTGAAAAAACTAATAATACTAATAAAATACAAATTGAGAAGTATTAGTAGGAATATTTTGGGTTCTTGAGCTGATTTTGCATTTATAAAAATGGAAAAGGTATTTCCAGTATTTATACGTCGCTTAACTGTTCGTATGTTTCCAAATATACGTGTACGTTGCAAAATAAAAGAATTCAAATAAAATGTCTCCGCAAATAAAGTTTAAATTGTAGTAACGAGGACTTTTCTTTCAAAATCTCTTCTCCTTCACAGAGAAATAAAAAGATATTTCAATTTCATCGTCTGATATACCCCTGATATTGTTTGGGTTTAAGCTCTTTGGGAACTTTCCATTGCTCTTGAATGCATTATTTTTCTCTTTTTATTGCGTCTTCAATTTCCAAGAAATCTGGATATCGTTTTTAGATTGCAGTGTTATGCTCCTCTGCAATAACGCTGCGGAGGCTAGTTTCATTTCTATAAATATATAAATTCTATAAAGATAATTTTCCAGAACACTACTATTTTGCCCATTGAAACAGGGTAGAGCTTTTTAGTCTTACTTAGAAATTTAAATAATAAATATTGAATTCTAAATTTATAGGGACATATGCTTAAAAACCGGGTTCATGATTTGTATAAATCAATATTTCATGACCATCTACATCTATATATGAACCTTACAAACAGCTTTTCGGCGTGTGGCATGGGATGCATTAACCAGGACTCTTCTTCCCTAATTGATTACTCTCACATGCCGTTAGTGGAAAAAATTAATGCTTGAAGAGTCTAATTCTGACTACTTCCTCTGACATTCCTCGCAGTATCAGAACGGCTTAGAAGACAGGGAACACGCGTAATATCGGCAGCATATTCAAATTCCCTTCTTTCCCTGAATATGTTAGGTAAATGAAGCCCTTGTTTAAATATTCATTCTTCTAAAGATTCCCAACCTGCATCTTGAAGCATCAGAGTAACGCTCACTGGTATATTGTAACAACCTTTACAAAATTGTTACCATGATTTACGAGCCTAGGTTAAGTAGTTTTCGTAATCAGTCTGAAATTATAGAATAGAATGAAAAGCCATATAGAGTGATTAGACTTTATTTCATTAACATTCCTAGGGGATGAAATTATATATCACTTTCCGTTGAAGCAGAATATAAATTCAGAGTGGGTGTAATCATTTTTTCACGATTCTCTTAACTTAAGAGAATCTTACCAACAAACATTTCCCTAACGAATCACAACAAAAAAGTTCCTGAGTTATGAATTACATTCACTGTAATTTACTTCAAATTAAGATGTATCAAAATGATACTTACTGCTACTCCTTGTATTGGTTCACCCAACACCAAAGTTAGAATCGAGATTCAGCTATAAGCGGTTAGGAGCAATGTAGTTTAACACGGATGAAGATACGTAATCCGTACCACATCGGTAGCAAACAAAATCTATAAAAATAAAATTAGAAGAGAAGGAAAAAAGGAGAGATACGTAATCCATACGTAATCCGTACCACATCGGTAGCAAACAAAATCTATAAAAATAAAACTAGAAGAGAGGGAGAAAAGGAGAGACACCAGTTCCTCAACATTTCTGTCAGAAAACTGCGAAAATACCCCGAGACCTTCAAACTAGATCGTTAACGTGAAGATCAAGGAAAAGGCACTTCATCAAGAAGACCGGTTCGAAAAGAAACGAAATACAACAAAGGGGCGAAAATGAAAGACAAAAAGAACGTGGCGAGATAATAATTGAAGAGAAGCAAAAGAGAAATCGCGAAACGCACATTTAAATGCATCTGGAAGGAAGAGGGGAACGAAAGAGATTGGCGTGTCCTTTAAGACTGGGAGATTTCAGAAAATGAGAAGGCTGGTGGGCGTCGACTGAGTGAGAAGAGTAATGAGTCAGAACGGGGTCACGTGGAAGAGCATGGGATAATCTTTTCCTGCAACGTTCTTCTAGATTTTCATCAGGAAGTCTCATGGTCTCCGCTATTCTTTAGTTCTTTCCTTTTTCTTGGCGATTTCCTCTCCTAGCTCTGTCTCATAGACAACAATTGGTTCCCGGATGCGACCCGCTGCTCTCCCAGTGCGCGCAACGGTCACCTCATCGACCGAGGTGGAGGAAAGATGAAGGAATATGCAGAGTGGCTCTCTGAGGAGGGATTGGACGGAGAATGGCGATGCTGAATTCCTTCCGAAAGCGATTTCTCCGAGAGGGCCTTCGTTAATTACTCTGCACCGAGGTCTCTTTGGAAATGACCGCAAGTGTGGTTTACTTAGGAGTGAATCGTTTCCTGGCTGGATTGCTTGAATTATTTTTAGTTCCGTAATTACGAAGAAGTTCGCGGCTTGGGTTGACGTATTCTTAACGAAAGTCTGCAGTGAGCTTTCTTTTCTTATTTCTTTGGGTTTTTCTTTCCTTCTTTCTTTGGCAGAAAAGGCAAGCAAAAAGGTGTGGGGGCTGATTTTTCCTGTCGATATGTTCTCGCGAATATTTATAATGATTGTTATAAATAATTATGAATAATTTATTTGTAAAGTTCTGAATCATAACGAAACCTCGATGGAAGTTTATGAATATCTTCAACAATTGAATACTATTTTAGCATAAAAAACTTTCAATAATATATTATTAAAACAATACATAATAGAAATTTAAAATGACATTAAAACGATTTGTCATACCAGCATTTTAAATTTAACTGATAAATCCAAGAGCGGAACCAAAAATCTATATCTGCGATACATAGTATACATAATAAGTGAGAAAACTAAACCTATTATTATGTATAAGTTTATTTTTGTAAAATCAATACTAATATTCTAGTTAATTTGAGATCAGAAACGTTTCAGGAATAATACAAGCTTTTACACCTTAGTAAACACTGCGGTAAGATGTAAAAGTCTATGATTATTTATTCTGATTGCGTCCTAACTCGAGTTCAAGACTTTATCTGTGGATTATATTTCATAGGATACATTACCTCGTAAATAAATAGTAGTATAAACTAAGAGCGACCGGAGGAATACATAATGGAGTTCTTTAGGAGGATAATTCTATCGTTTGATACAGTACGAGATTACTAACTCCGTCTTTGACATCAACGATGCTCGACGAGTTGACATCAACGATGCTTGAAAGAGGGTTGATTAAAACTGGAAGTGTGTTCTCGCGAGTAGTTTTTATTTCGCCGATGTGAGTTATCGTTGATGAAGCGAGACGGAAGAGCAGGCCCGATTTGAATTTCGCAAGTTTCCGGATTTTCTCTCCGTATGGCCTCGTTCCCTAATTGCGAGTGTTGTGAGGTCGCCCTAATGCGTCACTTGGCCCCCTGGGGAAAGGAGGCTAAGCTTCGTGACCAAGAGCTGCATTTTCCCCAGATTATGCAAATCAGCAGCTTCCTCCGATGCATTTGGAGAGTCCGGCCCTCTGCGTATACGATCCGGTTCAAAGGGAGATTCGGTAGTCGTAAAAGACAACTAAATGATTCTGTAGAAATCCGGGAATCTTTCAATATGGTCTTTCTAACTTAAACATTGCTAAAATGCATCTCTCCAAGATGTTGTTTCCCAAATGAAAATCTCTAACCCAAAAATTGTGCAGAATTTTATTTTTTTAGCTAATAATTGAATTTTAAACATTTATTTCTATCATTAGAGTGGAATCGAAAAATATCATATATATTGGTTTTGGTTATGAAAACTAAGTAAAATATAATAATATTTAGGCAAGGATTTTATAAAGCAGGAAAATTACAAGTTGTGTAACTAAATAAAAGTTGAAAATAATGATCGCCTGAAACCAATAATGTCTGGTGCAAAGAAACAGCAGAAAGAAGACAAATTATTGCAATTCATTCTGGAAGAGGAATAAGAATAACTTATACGCGTTACCATAGGATTTAATAACTACATACGATCATTAAGTGATAATGACGGTGCTCATCGAAACCTTGGTCGTGTGTATTAAATCCTGTGGTAGCGTGTATAAGTTATTCTTATTCCTATTTCATCATGAACAGCTACCGCAAAGTTGAGGCCGAAATAGAGGATTTGAAAATGTATTGTGGTTTGTAACATTAGAAACAAGTGCTTCAGTCTTATTTCAAAGCATTTGTTGGGAGATACTTATAGCATTAAAAATTATATTCTTTTTTCTTGAGGATGGTGAAATTACGCAAATATCTAATTATATTAAATGAGGAAATATTTAAAAGCAAAGTTGTTTCAATAACAGTTCCAAGTAAGATCATAATGTGCATTTGAGTACAGAACTTTGAAATACTGAAACTGAACTTATCTGAAGTACTGAACTTTGAATTCCAGTTTGAGCTATCGGAAACTGTAGGAAATGCTAGGGTATCAACTACAGATTAGTTCAGTAAGACTTGAATTTTCAAACGTTTGCTATAGGTTTACAAATCTCATTATCGGATGATAATTTACTTTTATGTGTTACTTTTCAGTCTTTATACGAATCTAAAATTTGCATTCGATATTGCGGAAAACTGTTGGTAATCATGGTATGGGGTTGCATATGAAGAAAAAAATATAAGAAATTCCGACTTTGTCCAAAAATATACTAATGAAACAGGTAATAATAATAATATTCATGCATTGATTGAGACGTTTGAATCAATGGCATATCAGTAAGACTTTTACGGTCTCTTTCGATAGATATTTCCATGGATTATTTCAATATGCCAAGCCAGTAAATTTCAGTCGATGATGAAATAGAAGTCTAGCAAGAACTCTTGCTGGTAATTTAGAAGAAAATATCATCGTAAGACTCCTTAGTAATGAATTATAAAGGAAATAACATTTGAAACACCATGGATTTCGATTTATTTCGAAATTGAAGGGATATAGGAATTACGTTCTTGAATCTTAATGTAATCTGAAATAGTCTAATCAACTTCAGTTATACAAGACTGACATTTTTGAAAGGGATATTTGAAATGTTTAAAACCCTATATGAAAATGTTAAGAACTAGATTGATTTTCATTGTAGAATCTGAGTCATATTTAGGCTGATTAATTACGAGAATGTTTAAATTAGCTTCTACGAGGTAATTTGGATTTTTTAACAACCGGCCCTCATTAAATATCATATCTCTAGTTTTAATACTCATTCAGTCCTCGTATTTCAAAATTTTAGGCTAGATAGCACTCGGTCTGAGTGGAAGGTCACCTTTGTCGCACTTTGGAAATGTCAAACCAATTAGATAGGGTTCCTCTTAAATGAGAAATTAGATGGGAGAAGTGGTTGCTTCACACGTCTTTGAGTTTCTCTTGATATTATTTATGTATTTTTATCCTAAATATAGTCAAATCTGAGGTAGCTATTTCATTATCTATTGAGTAACCAATTAATCTAAAAACTGTTTCACAAAATGTTTTCAGTAATTTTACAGGGGCGAAATCATTAACATTAAGCTGACGAACAAGATGAATACACTCACTGCGATTTATGAAGAGGCAACTGTGCAGAACATTATGAAAGGTCAGTCTGAAAATTTCAAGAGAAATAATACTCAGTAATTTACTCTGAAATAGTAGCCAACCTTTGTCGGCACAGAATTAATATACTATATTTGTAGTGTATATGAAAGAGATTGACGCAGCATAAGCTCAAAGTAAGTTTTCATTTCAAGTATGGATATGAAAAAGGAGATAAATCTACTTTATAAGAAAATATAGTCACATGGACAGAATTTTTCAATACCGCTACAGCGTATTTCTTGAGTTTAATCTGGTTACCTATACACTTATTCCCTGGTGTTAATTTCTTTAGCTTTTAAAGTTAGCACATATACACGTAAATCATCGCTATAATTCGCATAGAAATTATTCATTCCTCTAAGGACTTCATTTCTCTAAACTCTATCGTGTGATTTAGATAAAATTATGAAATGGTGCGATGATTGGCAATTAGAGCTCAATATAGATAAATGTTCAATAATAAACTTCTTCCAAAGGAAAAATAATGCCAATGATTATTCGTGCAGGCTCCGAGGGTAAAACTGTATCAACAGTAGAAACGGTGAAATACCATGGGGTAACCCTCACCAATAACTTAACCTGGGGTACCCACATCCGTAACATATGAGTACGTAAGAAACTCGAATTCGTGAGGCGAATTGTTGGTAGGAGCGAAAAAATGCCCGTGAGCGATGTTACGTTGTGTTGGTCAGGCCTCACCTAGAGTATGCGTGTAGTGTATGGGGCCCTGCAGAAAAGTGTTGTATTCGGGAGTTAGTGAAAGTACATCGAAAAGCGATACATTTTGTAAAGAATTGTTACGACAAGTCAGTAAGTGTTACGCAAATGCTTCAGGACGCGGGATGGGAATCTTTAGAAGATAGAAGGCTTAAACAAAGGATAAATCTACTTAATAAATTTAGAGAAGGCACGTTCACAGATGATTTAGCTGACATAATGCGTCCCCCATGTCATATAGGCCGTTCTGATACTGCGAGGAAAATCAGAGAAATAGATGCTAGAACTACTCGTTTCAAAAATTCATTTTTTCCGCGAACGATACGCGAAAGCAATCGATTAGCGAAGTAGAGTCGTGGTGCTTGCACCCCCTGCCACACGCCGAAAGGCGGCTTGCAGGGTACTTATGTAGATTTAGATGTAGACTTATTACCTTTATGAAAATATGCAATAAGAGAGTTAAAATAGCAATCGTAATCCTGTGTCTCCTCACTCTGAAAAATTGAATCTGTTCCAGCATTTCCGAGCTTTTGATGCACCAGGATTTGATGTTGGAAATGTAATGACAATGCAGGGATTCCCTACCAATAAAGTAAGCCAAATTTGTCCGTGTTTGTCAAAAAACGTAAATACGTGAAATTTCTCAGAGAGATTGCCTTTTACGATTAATCTTCATTTCATACAAGCTTTAAAATTCGATGCCCGATAAACATGCTCATAATATTTTAGGAATGCTTCTGCCAGGAGGAAAGTATTGCTGTCGGAAAAATAAGTAGGTTTTTGCCTTCTCACAAGAAATATAATTCAGCTAAAATAAGGATGCTTAAAAATTTCTAAATTAATTTATTCTTAATCTAAGTAATGTAATAACTGAAACTTCCTTAGTCAATATTTTAATTGATAACTGTCCTTACTTCAGTAGGATTTCATTCCATCAAATATCGCCAACACAAGTTGATTTCATTATCATTCTTCTAAATGTCACGTTCGAGAGATAGAAACGAATAAAATTTATTTTAGAACATTTTGATAAATGTGTACCTTTTTGTACGCGTATGTTCGATTTCCTCTCCAAGAATTTTAGAATCTCCGTATATCCCTCTCTGCTTGGGAAAAGGATATTGGGGTGGAGCGGAGAGACTAAACAAAAAGTCTACGCATCCAATTATAAAAGCAAAATCGTCCTAAATTGGGTGCTGCGAGCACATCCCTTTCATATTCTATATTTTGTATTTTCTCAACAGACGAGAGATTGAATGAGCTTTCCAGTTTAGCACGAAACTCATTTCCTGGTTACCTTGAAACAAATATCTGGACCATTCTCAGTTAACTTGAGAGTTCATGTGGAAAGTCATTTTTGCTGTGTCGCTAAGAAAATAAACGTTTGCTCTTTCCGTGTGTTTAGGTAGAGTTCTTTCCTAAGGCTATTAAACGAACAAAGCTGATAATTCAATTGAAAGCGGAACTACGCAAAGGTTGAGCAATCTCGTTAAATATACGCACAGAACCAATAATAGAGCCCGCCAAGTTGTACAATTTATTATAATGCTTTAGTATTTATTTAGCATATTTTCATGTTATGCTAATTATCTATTTCAACATTACAGCTATCCATCGCAACTGAGCTCATTAATTTTCCATTTAAGTAAGTTACGTTCCTCGTCGTAAAAGCTTGTGAGATAAGGTTTCATGAGAAATTTAAAACTCGAAGATTTTGGAAGAGGCAGTAAAATTTTAATATAGTTCTCCAAGTCCAAATTAAAAATGAGCAATGCCTCTCTTTCGCATTTTATATTCCTTCGACGAATGCTTTCGCTACAATAAAAATTCTTAATTACGAGAACTCGTAGAACTCACTATTTGTATAGGTGATGTAAAGATCTCCACACAAAAAAAGATACACATAAAAATCATAAGAAAATTTAAGTCATAAATGAGTAAACGTTAGCAGGCTCCAAGCTTGATCTCGAATAAATTGAGAAAAGCTTACATTTAATTCTACAGAATTAAGTACTGCATACAGTTTATGTACATTTGTATGTAAATTTTGCAGATTTGAATGGGATCTTCAAGGATAAACAGAAGTAAGCAATATCGACAAGACCAGAAGCAAGGTCTCCCACTTTCCTAGCAGGTATTCAAGCCACTAAGCTACTATGTTGACTCAATTCCATCCTGTTAATGGGGTTCTTTGTAAGCAATGGAATTATTATTATTATTATTTACGTTACACTGCAAGTAGATGCCAGGTCTGTGGGAGTGAACATACTAATTTAAAATTACATACATCTACAGACAATACATAAAAATACATACATTTACATACATATATAAACATATCTAAATACAATCATTTCTAAGGGGAACTAGTCTTCTGCCTAGCATTTGCTCTAGAAGGGAGGGAAACCCCTCAGGAACCCTCCCTTAGGCAGCCATCATAATGAATTCCAGAAATACATTTTGGAAAAAAAAACATGAATATATGATTCATAAAATATGATATACATAATACATAAAATATAACTATAAATAATTATAATATTAGTGCCGTTCACTATACGTTGTCAAATCAATTATTATCCTTTTCCTAAAATTTTCATTAACTTAGCCTTAAAGGTACGCACTCATGGAGGGAAAGGGTCAAAAATACTAGCAGGTAAGGCGTTCCACTGCTCAACTGTGCGGTTACAAAATGAGTTTTTTCCTACGTTAGTTCTCTGAGGGTTGGGTTTTGGAGGAGGAATTCTTTTTGGGGGAATTTTGAGGAATTTTGGTTTGGGAGGAATTGGTGATCTAGGTTCGAGTACCAGTCATGACAATATGTTGCACTCTTGTTTATCTTTGATTTTCAAACGTACACATTGTATACGAAGTTAAATGCCTTTCCGGAATACGATTTATTCGTTCTATTACAGATTCCACTCAAACCTGGTCAATAAGTATATAACTTCTTCAATGCTTTCAATATCTGCAGAAACAATTTGGATTGAGATAAAAAGGAATACATGTATAGTTATAAGTTCGAAACATTTTATTAAAAATTGATAATTTTATGAGAATACCTAAATACAAGCATTAAAGTTCATCCTAAAGTGTCTTAATCAGTATAGGTTACAAATTATTCGATCAAAATCTATAAAATTGTCTGTTTCTCTCTCTGTCCGGAATGACTTATTCATGCCCTCTTTTTTGTCCTTCGCAGTAGTATCTTCTTCCATAAATCCACTTGTTCTCAAAGAGCATAATATACTTGGTTAACTTCAATTCAGGTAGGGGCGCTTTAGTTTCCCTTCCACCATACTTTTATCTTGCCTTGTCGCTTCTATAAATTCCCTGGAATTACGACAAAACTACTTCAGAATTAATGAAATCTTAAATAGGACACTCCTCAGGATTTTATAAAGGATTCAATGTGCTAAATCAACAAGTCAAAACGAGTCTTTCGCCGTCAATGCGAATAAAGAAGAAGAACTTGTATGTGCGATCATCGCAATGGTAGTCGGAATTCGTTCCGATATCCTCCGCCTTAGGATAATCTTTTTTATTGCGTTGTTTTGCTTTTCCAAAATGGTGGTGAGTTCGTTGCTTTCCGAGCTGATCGATACTTAAAGGTGATAACACATCTCCGATGTTTTATTTTGCGGCGTCTTCTAACCACGGGGATCTTATTAAATTCGTCCTTTCTGCCGAACTCTTCTTTACTTTGCGCCAGTCTTCGCTTAACTTCACCTAACTTTGCCTTATAAGGTTGAAAATAATAAACGCAATTTCGTGATGAAGTGACACTTTGATTTATAGCATATAACTGTTATTCTATCAAAGACTTGTAAAAAGAAAATTTTGGTCATTCGATCTTTCAACATTGCTCCTGAGTGAGTAGGTCTTACTATAGTGTCAAAATAAAACAAATTGTAACAGGTATATAAATGATAGACTTACAAGTGATAAACTTACAAGAATTCGTATCATGAACTACGTAAGAGTCATTGCATATTTGAGATGATTTCATCTTTAAATTACTCTGTCATTTACTATCGTCATCCTTATAAAAGGTAAATATTAGGTTTCAGTAGTTGTTGCCAATCGTAGCTCCAGTAAAATTTATATCAAATGTGTCCAACGTAAGAGTGATTCGAAAATGCAGCTTACATTTTATTGAACGATATAAAAAGTCAATTATCTCCCTAAAATTTAATGACTGATGTGAATCATATATCATATATATAAAAAGCAAATGTCTGTCCGTCCGTCCGTCTATCCGTCCCCCCAATTTATCTCAGAAAAGGCTTGACTTAGATCTGAAACAAACTGCATTGTGTTTCTACGATGCTGATACCCCCAGGGTTTCTCATCTCTGTAAAGGCCTGCGTTCGAATCCAAAAGTCCATAATACGTAATAAGAAATACACGTAAAGTACGTTTCATGATTTGCAGAGGTTGTTTCTTTTATAAAATTAAATTAGAAACAATGGTCTAACGAAATTGATATAAGTGTCACAAGAAAGCAAAATGATCATCTATTCTTTTTTAGTCGTGAAATATTGATATAGACCCGAACTTTCGAGCATTTTGATAAAAGACAAGGAAATTTCGTAAAATTTTTGGGAAATAAACAACCCATCCCTTTGACGACTAAGGTTGTTGTTGAATGTTGATTTCATGAATTATCCCATGTAAGTGTGATGTAATCAGTTCTTATCATTTATAAGAATTTACGTAAATGACTTGAAAACAGTAGAATAAATATTATAAATAATGGTAAGAAATATATCGAGTTATTATGATCTTACGACGGACGATTTCTGGCTTAGTAGGACCATATGTATTCAATATTAGTTATATTTTTAAACTAAATTAAGTTCCGTCATGCTTGACGGAGGCGTTTACTAGTTCATTATAAAAAAAATTTTCAAAGCAAACTTGAATGGGACGTCGTGTTCGTGATTACTGCATGCATTTATATAGCCAGTTATATGCTATTTGTCTCCTTTCTCCTTTTTACAGCTAAATTATACCGTAATACTATTGTTCATTTCAAATTTTCTCTAAATATTTCAGTACAAGCGATATAGTCTCTTATGTTTTTCGGTCGATTTTTACTAAAGCCATGAAAGAGTTTTGCTAAAAATTATAATTCTGACGTCGGCGTTCCCTCACAATGCCATAAAGAAGATGGTTGCTGAATGGAGCCCATTAAGATAGGTCGATTTATTCATTCCTATTCAGATCTTATTCCTTCGTCTTCTCGTGAGGCAGAAAGTCTCTTCCGTTCAATGGGCTCATCGCAAAAAAGAGCTTCGAAAGAATTTAAAAATCTAAAGAAATTGCTTTTAAAAGAATTCTCAAGAACTATCCACAGTACGAAAGGTATCTTCGAATTTATTTCAGCCCTTTAACTTGAAAGAAATTTCAAAGGCTAAAAAGAGAGAATATTAACTTACTGCTTGAAGGTAATCTGTAAAATGAGGAAAGCCCAAAATCTGAAAATATACAGTGACAAGAAAATCATACACGGCTATTATTAAAATAGAGACATAAAATGCTCCTCAAGCCGTTAGCTGGACGCTCCAGGGCTTCTTCAGTGACCAGATCAAGGAAACCGACAACCACGGGAGCAATCCCCTGAAGCTATAGCTTAGCTGTAGAAATACGTATTGGGCCCTTCTTAGAAACGTGGTTTATTCCAGAGTATGTCGGCTTTCTTGATCTGATCACCGCGGAAGCTGTGGAGCATCCACCTGATGGATTAAGGAGTATCTTATATATTTCTCTGCAAGTATACGTAAGAATAGAATGCATATTTATTTAGAACTCCCTCATATTACGAGAATTTACGAAATGTTAACTACAATAAAATTGAATTTTCAACAAAAACATGACTACGATTATATAATGATAATGATGCTATGATTAATTTGAACTCAAGTTGAAAAGATGCACTGAAACATATGAGATTCTTTTTTACATTTGATCCGATATCCAAGTGCATGATTATTGAAAGAAAGATTTAAGCATAGAACGGAATTATTATTAAATTTAACGTTTTAACTAATTTAATATTAGCTAATTTTAACGTTTTAACTTCTCAGTAACGTTTGTGATCGGAAATATTATTGAGATTCATACATTGCACTGAAAAGTAATTAATGAACTTAGAGAATAAAACATTATTCCATAGCTTTGCATTTTGTGGAGCGCCTCCGATTTTGGTATTTGTGGTTCTCGTTTTAAGACGGTATGTTTATTCAGAATGTAATGCAAAAGAACATCTTAAATTTCCTCTCTCATTTGGGAAATAATGAGACGCCTAGAGAGAAGTTTTCGTTATACATGCATTTCATTTGCTTTTAAGTGCATTGTTATTTTTGAGGTTGATATTCGATACTAAAGACGTCTCCCCTTAAAAGATCTAGCTTCAGATCTCTCTCTGTCAAGATTTATAAAGAAAACAAATCATTTTGCTACCAATCCTTTTCCACTTTTAAATTTTTTTAATTTTTGAAGAATTTTGAAATTTTTTTTGGATTTTAAAATTTGAAGGTCTTGGTATTGTAAAATGGGAACGCAGCCTGTATTTAGATCAAGTCAAAGTAGATGTAGAGATAATTTATCAAACTGAAATGAGACGCAAGAAATAATACAAGCGGAAGTAGTACTCTATTTTTGGAAAATTTCTCCGCTTGCTAGCGTTCATCAACAGGCCGATTGGTGATGAATTAGTGGGTGAACAAGTTAATCGGATGTCGAGGAAACTTTTGAGAGTAAATTTTGCTGAGTGGGCGACTCTTTCTTTAGATCGCGTTGAAGCCACCTACTCGCAGCATTTTTGAGCAAATTTAGAATGAAATTGGATTGAAACTGAAGGAGCAATCGCAGGGAGACAAAATATATAATTATCATTCTCTCTAGTGTCATAGTAAAAGAATTCATATTTTCAAAATTTAGAATAATTATATTATTCCTTACTATACCTTTCTCATGTACTGGAATTGAAAATAAGTCAACTCTGAACTTATGAACAACAAAATTGAAGGAGACGCTAGAGAGATGAACACTACATCCATAGTGGGTCCCCATCTTATCGCAGGCTTTAAAAATACTGCGATGAAAAGTAATAGTTTAATAATGTGATTAAACTCTAAGAACTTTTGAAAACAAGTAGATAAACATACTTTTAATGTTTTGTTGCTTGCACGAAGACAGCTGAGTCTCTTGATGTAATTCCTCATGCATTAGGTACGTTTGGTTCATTCATTCTAGATAATTCATAAAACCACTGGCAAAAATAACAGTCTATACGCTGTAATATCGGTATCCAACTATTTTTTAAATTATTTCGAAACGGAAACTCTTTAACAGTATTTTTTATAGGATGCAAATAGAAATAATACTTCGCTTTAACCTTAGGAACTATATTTAATCTCCTCTAAAGTTCCAAAACATAGAATTGATGAATTGTATGAGTTCGCAAATAGCATTGCATCATCATATAGAACTTAATTCACATACATGCTGTATACCATGTAGTAATCCATAAACGCAACTCACTTTTTAACTTAATCGAGCAGTGATTTCATTTAATTCAAAATTTGTTTTATTATGTTCATATTTTGTTACTCTGGGACCATTCTCAATTCTTTCATTTTCATAAGTTTTGTTTCTTCTAAAACTATTTAGAGTATTGCAACCACAACCCCGCTTCTATTTAAACTTTTTTTTGGTTCTCACTGTATCATTAACAAAGATGAATTCGAAATATCAGGTCGCCATATGGCCTCTTTGATATCGACAAATCAAATAACTACATTGGCAGAGATTGTAGCACCCTTATCCGCAATGAAATCATTTTTGCGTTACCCAGCATTTGAGTTTCTTTGTAACTCAATTCGTTCCATTGGTCTCCTTCTCGCAATTGCTCCTCTGTAAGAAGAATGCCCTATATCGAATGGTGCACTGGGAAAAGGCTGAGGAATAAAACCTCTTTAAAATTGCTATTTTATGCTTCGCAAGGAGTTTTGAAGGAAGAGTTTTCGGAATCCCCTTTTGCCCCAGTTAATCCTTTTTTTATCATAAGAAGCACATATCCACGTCCCTTGTGGGTCACACTAACATATATCCGCGCGTGTGGCGACGTACTGGGTTATAATGCAGACCTTAGTTTATCCCCATAACCCTTTCTCACGCCTTTTTCTTTTTCTATTTCCCTCTCAGGAACCACTCCTCTTTGCCCCACGATCAATCCTTCGCCCTCCTTAGGGACCCAGTCCCCTCCTCTATATCTCAACTCTCAGCTTTTATCTTTCTCTTATGTATTTACCCTTTCTTGTTGCCCATTCGGAAGGATCTCCCCTCCCGATGCACTATCCTGCTCTTCCATCCTCGGTATCCCCTTTCCTCCCTTGCTATTTACCCAAGTGAATCCTAAGTAAGTTAGATAAACCTCATCTCCTTCTCTTCTTTAAACCCGTCCTTCGTTTCCCCTCCGGTCGTGTTCTGCGAGGATTATTTCTCTTATTCTTTCCATACGTGTGACCTCCATGGCAATGTTAAGTTGCCAGGCAGCGTTGGATAGAAACCACACGGCTATAAATCTGTCTCTCACACGATCTCATCCCGATTTTTTCTCCCTCTTACGCACTTTCCTTCCTTCCCTCGAGACGCTGGCGGTGACAAATTCTTTTTTCCAATTTTTTCGTCGAGGACTCTTTTTCCCTATCGTATGTTATTTTAATGGTCTGAAGACATTTATGCTATGTCCTTGTTTGTTCCGGTGTCTGGCCATTTAGCGGGGAAAAAGAATACGGTAGCTTCCGCTCAGTTATTTCGGTGCGGTGCTCACTTTGATCGCTAAAAATATAATTTTTCGTTCCACGCAAAATATCCTTTATCCTTCAAATCCAAGGATATTGGAGGAGAAATGCACTCTTTTATTTTGTTACAAGTTTAAAGGTTTCTGAAAAAATTTTTATTTCACTTTTATCTTAGTTTTGTTCATTGGCTGTGATAATAAGAAAGCTACTGAGGTCTGAGTAAAGCTGAATAGTGGCATTAATTAAGGTCTCTCCTTTTTGAAAGATACGAAGATTGTTACTTGTAGAGTCATTGTGTTTCATTTATGTGAACTTGTTCCGCTGATAGCGTTTTGTCTCAGTGAGGAAAGCAATGGCAGATTATCTCACTCCACATTTTGTCTAGCCGCCTCAGTCCCTACTCCAAAGCTTTTCAGACTCTACAGACAGTTGTAGTTTTAACTTTTCCTCATCCTAGATTTTTAATTTTAACCGGGTCCATTGCTTTAGAGGCTCTAAGTATAAACCTGAAAGAGCTGGACTTCTGACCTTCTAAGCATTATCTGAGAGTAATTATTTTGACAAAGCTTAGTATATATTGTGATAATATGAGCGCTTACCTCACCGTTTCTCTTTTCGAATTATTTACAAATTCTGAGAATCTTTATTTGCTTGGAATCCTTCCCAGGCCGGTTATTCATCAGAAAACAGACTTTATAATCATATTACTCGTATTCCTTGATCAGACAGTGGGTATAATATTGTTAAAAACTCCTGCATTTTCTTACCTAGTGTTGTTGGGGTCGGACATGAGTTCTTTCTCAGGTATTTGAGGCTGAGCCTTCCTCAAGGAACTCATTTCGAAATAAAACTGCCGCTCGAAACATTCCCTGAACGTGACACACAACGGTGCATTGGAAAGCGATTACTAAACCGTTTCTGACGCAGGGTAGCAAGAAAAAATTCCTCAGCTCTTCTCTCTGCCGAATTCCTGACAAATTGGCCTTCAGTTCTCGGAGTAAAACTCGAATTCTTTCGACGAGAAAATATTCCCCGAGGCGTCCGGAAGAAAGGATTACCACTCTACATACCTCCTTCATCCATCCCTATCGAAGTAAAGTGCATTCCCCAGACTCGGACCCAAAGTAGCCGCGAAGGAACGCTTCAACGCCGAAGGGTAATGCGCTAGTCGGATGGATATGCCCTACTCGGCGCTTTCATCCTTTAAACCTGAAAAAGGTATTCTATCTCAGGGCGAAAACTTTATTTTCTTTTTCATTCCCGCGAAATTTATTTCAGAATTCTCCTTTTCCGTTCTCGTCTTTCCTTGCAATTTTCCCTCCAGTTGGCCTGGTGAACGCATTGCGAGTGAGTTGCCGAGACGGAGTTATAAGCGGTCTGCGGTCGGCGGTGCGGATGCAGAAGAGAGGCGGAAGACGAAAGGGGCGGAGTAGACCACGGAAAGGAAATACTCGGGCGCCGAGAAAAGTCAACATTACTCCGACGAGTATGAGGGACTATGAGGTGACTCAGACGGGGTAAAGGGAGGGAGGGGATAGGAGCGTAGGTTCTCTTATAATTTTTCGCAAATGCAAAGCGAATTTTTTCGGTGGATAGGATGAAAAGCGAGAAGAATGGTTTGCTGAAATAAAAATGCCGAAGGTAATTTCTTCCAAATATAAATCGTCCAGCTTTAACTTTCTGAACGCAATAAATTCTCTATATAAGTATATGCAAAGGTAATTACGCATTTAAATACGTTGATATTACCTAGATATTTCACAGCAAACGTAGAAAAAAGTTGAGAATGCTTCACCCTGCATTTTATTGTATGCCTATTATGCTGCGTTCCGCAAGCGGAGTAAGAATGTTTTCTATCGAATAATCCTTGCATCTATTTCCCTCATTTTCTAGCGTTACCTGATCGTACTATTTAACCACTAGTTAAATAGTACGAATATTTAATAGTACGAGTAATAGTAGTAGTAATATTAGTAGTAATAGTAATAGTTTAGTAGTAATTTATTACTACTAAAGTAGGAGTGACGCATTTTTTGCTGCGTAATGTAATACCTCATTGTAATGTAAAATATTTATAAGGCTTTTATAGGCAAAAGGGAAAGGAGGGGAAAGGGAAGAGGGGGAAACTGCAATTTAAAGGCGGATGAGTTGCAACAAAGTATGAATCAAACTTTTAACGAGCGTTGCTGTGAGTGGAAGGGGCAGTGAAGAGGTCAGGATGAGATTGGAAAATATGTTCATTTAGTAAAATGCAGTTTTTTGCAAATGTAAAATGCAAAATGAGTTTTTTGGTGATGAAGGATTTCCATTTGTTCAAGAAAATCTAATATGTGGCTCTTTTGTTCTATGTGAAGTATGTGGGGGGAAAATTTGACGAATGGTTAGCAATGATGAGGTGTTTGGCAAATTATGTTTTAAAGGAACCGGAATTATATGGTGTCTTATGTTCTTTCACACGGATTTCGTAAGTTCTTCTGGTTTGACCGTAGAATGTAGATTGCTTGGGAATCGGAGCAACTTAATTTATACACATCGAACTTTCTTAAAGGGGAATGCTATCTTTTAGCTTGCAGAGGAATAATTTGAAAATGGACGAGTTTGTAAAAGGCTGCTTTGATGTTATCTTTAAGCAATAATGAGGAGATTCGAAAACTTAAATTCCCATGAAAAGCAACGCGTCTCCAAGTGACAGGATCTGGGGAAGAACTGATGGAGTAAACAGACCGGATCGCAACCTTCCTTTGTTTTTGTAAAAGCATATGGTCTATTGTGTTTGAGGGTTAGCCGTTCTTATTAGCAATGAAGTAAATAATTTCTAATTGTCTGTTAAAATTATCAGGGGAGAGCGGGATAATTAGGAGTCTGTTAAGGGAGGAGTGGAAAGCGGCAAGTGTTTGAGAAGGGTGGTTATTTGAGGAAGTAGGAATTACGCGATCAGTATAGGTCGGTTTTCTGTAGATGGAATAATGGAAAATTTGTTGGTTAGGGAAATAGAAGAGTCCAGGAAATTTAGGGTGTGATTGGTTTCAAGTTCATGGGTAAATTTAAGGCAGAAATATAGGGAATTATAATCTTTAAGGAACATAATAAGTTGGCGGGTTGTACCAGTCCAAATACAAAATATATCATCCACATATCTCAACCATGAAAAATCTTTAACACTGTTCAGGAAATTTCCCACCAACAGGGGGGAAAGCGGAGACCGGATAGCCAAACCAGCAGCTTGCGTGTGAAATTTTCCATTGAAGAGTAAATAATTCCAATCGGACAAGCACTTAACATAGAAATTTCATCACTGACCAATAAAGAATCCAAATTGATGAATGGGGCGGCCTCCTTAGTAGTCACTAGAAGCGACTTTTGAATAACTTTCTTAATGTCGAGTTGGTGGCTGGGTGTGGGATCGTGATTCTCCAGTTTTTCTTTCCATATTATACTCGTATAAAGAAAATATTACATGAGATGAGAAATCTGCCAAGGAATTACTGAATCATATTCGGGGCCCCAAAATTGTTAAATGAAAAGAGTTATAGAAAAACTATAAAAGCTAACTAAAAATTACTATAATGCTAAATTTTAATATCGTGTGAGATTTAATGATCTTACTTGATTCAATTAGTTAGTGTGTATAATCCTGAGGTAGTTTAGAAAGATTCAAGTACGACTGCTACTTATCAAGGGAACACGAATTATACCCATGCGTATAAATTCACACGAAAGCCCTTATTTCCATTAAGTCTTTCTATAAGGCATCTCGTAGCAGGAGACCGACTGTAAGATGGTGCCATTAGGTATCTTCCCTTTGAAATAAGGCAGACTGGAATGGAAATTAATCGCGCGTCATGGAGGCACCAAGTTTAAGGAGATATTCGTGAGGGGCGGATAATGGAGGAATTAAGAGATGCTACGAGATTAAAAAATGAAAAGTGAGTGCCGCCAGTGTAACCAGTGAGGGTAAAAAACCTGAATAGCTTTCAGCCTTCTCTTAAATCTGCGAAAAAGAATATTTTCTTTCTCTCTTCTCCCTATTCCTCTTCCTCCTTTATTTTACACTCCTTTTCGAGAATGAGTCAATATTAAAAAAATGAGGCTTTTTGAAATCCGCTTTCTTGCTTTTCTTCCGTCCCCTCTTATTTTTCGCTCTCGGCCCAAACCCTGCCTTTTCGATCCACCCCGTCAATTACGTAGCTAATTTAATAAAATGCCTCGTTAAAAATTAGCTCCTTGGATTGTCGAGCGTTATCTGGCTGGGCCTTCGCTGAGCGAGATAAAAGAGATAAAGGAACAAAGGTAAGGAGAAATGGTTTTCGACAGCGAGTGCCACTTAAGAATAAACAAATTTGTCTTGATGAATGGGGCATGAATTCAACACCCTAAGTACAATTTTCGGTAAAAGAAATTACAATAAGGCTAGGAAATAAGAGCTTTTGTGGAGGTTTTTCTTTTCTTGTGTTACGTCAAAAATCTTGTACTACTAAATAAAATATCAACACGAATGATAGTTAGGTAATAAATATTATGAATTTGTTTTTCTCTTTATCTAAGGATGTTGTGATTTTTTTCTCAAATACAAGCTCCAAAATTTGTTATTTAATTCCCAGTTTCTTAATGTGTTTGGTATTTGTATATGTATGAAAGATCATTTTCTGTTTAAATATATATTATTTCATTTTAATACCAGTATGAAATTACTGAGATGCATAGCTCTCCCGATGGCTTCAAAATGCTTTCACATGATATGATAAATCTCGTATTATCTGTTTTAACTGTAAATATTTTTAATGAATGCTTATTTATCAAATTCTCCTGTACCATTACTGTATTCTTTTCTCATCGTCAAAACAATATAATTAAAATTCATTCATTTGGATTTCTGCCTGTGAAATCTTCATTCGAAGTTTAATTAAAAAAAACTTATTTCCGCAGGAATAACAACTAATAGTATGGATGTCTGAGGGAATCTGCAGAAGAAATTCAAATATTTTTTCTGTTAATTTATTCTTACCTTTACATATTTCTTCCTTAGTTTGTACATTTTGTGTATTCATCATTTCACTTATCAACTCTAAAACATCGACCACTTACTTCTGTCAATTGTTTTTTCCTCGATTTTGTTATTACAAAACAAAGCCGAAAAGAGAGTCATGGTTTCATGGAAATGAGCTGTTAATTTTAAATCGGATACTCGATCGAGAAAGATGCAAAATTCTCACAGAATGCCCTTAAGCGTAGAAGCAATCTCTGTGAGTGTAAGATTTAAGTTATAGGTTGAGATCTTTTTGATCATGGATCGGAATGTGAAATCGAGGTTCAAGGCGTATTTCTTGAGATTTGGATAAAATGTGAGTTGGATGATGTCAGGAAATTGGAAAGCATTCCAGAAAGAATAAAATTTCAATTTCCAATTACTAAACCTTTTGAGCGAAAGTGAGATCTTTCCAATATGCTTCTAAATTCCCCGCGAGGAAAATTCTGAAGCAATTAAGGTTCTCATAAAGTAAAAGATGTTCCTTAACCTCTTTGGATATCTCATAAAATATGTTATCTCCTTCAAACTTCTCCAATCAACCGCCAAAGACACTATGGAAATTTCATGGAAAACCAATTTAGGGTCTGAGATATGGCATAGGTGATTATAATTCGACATCAGCATGAATAACTGGTAAATCTTCACTGCCGACAAACTACGAAACTTTTCACCGTGCGCCCTCGAAAGCTCTAATAACTGGAACATTGTTGCTTTTTATTTTTAAACCTTTGCTAATCAATATTTGTAACGTAATTCTTTGTTCATTTTACTGAATATAGTTGTGAGATATACCTTAAAATTATCGAATACAGCCCTTTTAATATCATTCTGCCTGAATATAGATATGTACATGGAATAATGAAGAATTATTTCAATATACGATATGTACACCCTTGCAGCGCTAGCTGTTTATAAATGAGCTGCATTCACTTTAACGCAAAGTTATAGATTTTCTAAGCCTAACTTGAAAGTTCGAGGAGAGGATAAATGTTACATAAATCGTTCTGATTATAATGGAAAAATCAGATAAACAGATGCGATACCAGTTGTTTCAAAAATTCATTTTTTCCGCGAACAATGCGGGAAAGTAATCAGGAAAGAAGAGTCATGGTGCATGCACCGCCATTCTCCGAAAGGCGACTTACAGCTTACATATGTAGATGTTGATGAAATATCAATGATATTGTCATTACCATTACGATGCGGTGTTTTACTCATTTTTTGACGACGTAGTAACCCGAGATGCCACACATGAGATGTAAACGATCCCCCGCTCAGCAAAGCAGCAGCTATCGCTACATCTCGGCACTTTTCTGATCAAATTTGCTTACCAGAGCTAACAATAAAGTAACGCGATCGCCAGGAACGGATCAAAACATAAACATTAGAGAGTAAATGGACGATTGCAAAGGGACGGAAAAGATGAAATCGGAGAGGGTCAAGAGGAAGAAGTGAGATTGGAGGAAAAACATGGAGAAGAGCAGCACAGAATGGCCATGATATGGGAGATAAGGGAACCAGGGTGCAAAAACTGAGGAAATACTGCAGGAGGATAAGGGCGGACTGAGAGGTGTTACGTATTGTGTCCTGCGGAGAGAGAATTGTTGATGGAGTGAAAGGGGAGACGAAGGGAAAACATTCTTGGAAAAGGGGGACCAAGATGGTTTTTGAAGAGTAAATAAAGATCAAAAGAAAGATGCGAGACGAGGAGGAATTTCGAAGCTCAAGGGAATGTGACGAAAGAGAAAAACTAAAATAAAGATGAATCTTGAGAAGCGAACAAAGGAAAGGGTGTTAACACGGGGACGGCTTGCGAATTTATGAGAGCAATAATTTAACCTTACAGCGGACAGGGAAAAGGGTTTGGGATAATTTATCGCTTCAGGTAAACATAACATAAGGTGTCGGTGCGGAAGGAATTATTATTTTGTTTATTCGTAATTTTTTTTTTAAATCTGGACTTGGAGGTATCAAAGGAATACCTTTTTGAGCTATTGACTCTTGTAGACTCAATCAAACGATCTAATGGATAACTAACTAAAACCTAAATATTTGCGGATACCAGCGGGGTTAATGATTGTTATCGGAATAAGTATCTTCAAAATTATGGCCAATGTGTTTATATACATAACCACTAAGGAGCATACTCATATTCGTAATTTTCCTCGTATTTTAGTATTGAGTACTCAAGGGAATTTTGTTAAATTACTCAAGTATTGTTCTAAGTTACAAATTATTATGTGATAAAAAGGAGAAAAGTATATTTTGGACAGAAATCAAGGGTATTTTGAAACAAAATATGCTCATATTTCTAAACCAAGTATAATGTAATATAAACAGTAGATTTAACTAGCATTAGACATTTTAAGAATGTCTAGTATATTTATTTTCTTTCGCATAAACAAATTTAAAACTTATAAGATTGACGAAATTTCGTTTATACACGAAATTGTTCCAATAAAATGAATACAGTCCAGGGAGATCTGGTGGAACTTCATAACGATGAGAGTATTTATTTCAATACGTGTACAGGCAAGTCCACAAATGGGGACTTGCCACCATTTGTGGACTTGCCTGTACACGTATTGAAATAAATACTCTCATCGAAATTGTTCTACATTGGAATAAACGCAACATATACTTAATCTCACTGAATATTTTTCAGTATGCGCGAAGAATACTGAAAAAATCTTTTCAAGCAGTTCTGTGAAAGTGCAAGCTATAAATTTAGCAATGTTGATCTTCATCTTAACATATGAAATGCTGTCGAGAGATCCAGTTCTGCAAACTTAATTCAACTCGTTGTGTATATTAAATCCCTATTAATTAAAAAATTAATTCAATCTATTTGAAAATCTCTATAGTGTAAAATATGTCACTATTGGTCACCTACTTCCTCTTAATTAATCCGGCTATAAAGAATTTTAAACCTAACCAAGGTAAAGTTTGTCATGAACTTTTTCCGTTCTCAGATCTTTCTGTGCACGTTCTACAAAAACTTTTAAAGGGATATTAATTGGAGGTCTCAGAGGAAAGTTAATGTATACAGATTAGTTTTTGCTTTTGAATATTGAGAATAGCATATATAAAAATCTTAGGAAACTATGCATTTGTAAACCCAAGTTATGAAAATTAAGCTGCCCATAATTGCTAAGAGATTTTATGAGAGTGTCTTGCTGAATATCAAGCGGTTTTTCGAAATTATATAAATCGTTAAAAGATTATAGCAGGAGTTTCTTTTATGTCGAACATTGTGTGACAAAATTAGCAAACATTTAACACATTTGTTTCTGGTTTCCGTCCAGTTGGAAATCCTAATTTCATCGACTCAGCCACTATGATCTGGGTAACTTTCTGAACATGGTTGCAAAAGTAGTGGCTGAGTTGTCGTATATAAAAAATCTAGCCAGAATTGTAACCCAAGAAAAATGTTCAAATATAATTCAATGAATAAATACAAGTTAATTACATGTGTTGTTTAGTAAACAAGAACTTGGGTGTTTGAATCTCTCCGAGGCCTATGTATTATTATTTTCCAACCTTGGCGGCGGAGTGGCTATCGAATTGGCGTTCTAAACCTCGGTCCTTCGTTTGAGTCCCAACTAAACGGATTTTTCTATTTAGAGAACGATTATGTGTGTTCATCGATAATAATAATTATTAAAATCGATGTATTTGAGACTTCCTATTTCCGTTAAAGAAGTTGTTATTATTTTTATCATACTTCTTTATGAATATGTCTATTTTTGAACATGTCTCATTCATGATATATACAAGAAGACGAAACGCATCATTTAATAATAAGGTTTAGTTTTCATAGTAAGGTACTACTGGCATACATAAGATAGCTGGTACATAAATTCAACTGTATTCCGGGATCAATTATTAAGAACTGATTGTATTTTACGTTGCAGTTTGAAAATTTAATTTATTACGAGCTATAATATTCGTATTGCATTGCGTAACTATGCTGCCTATAATTATTTAGTTGATCATTAGATAACTTTTGGAAATTGTGACATGTATCACTCGAAATTTTACTCTTTTGCTAAATGTCATGACACAGTTCATAAAAAGAGCAAACCTTTGGAAAGTATCCCATATTCCATAGTATACATTGTATATTATACTTAGATGTATTCCAATTGAGTAACAGAATGTAATTTAACCTCCCGTTCGCGGACCGACCAAACCATCCGAGAAAAGTGAATTGATATTCGAAAACAAAAGTCAAATTAAATAGTTTTCGGGCACTTTCGCCGGAGATAAGGGACTTGTGGGCGGAAAAATAAACCCTCTATCCATCCATCATCCCCATGGAGATTATGCTATCAAATGAAACGCAAATCTGCTGAGGTGAGATTGGGAGGCTCAAGTCTTGTATCATTAATAACCAATACTTTCACCTCCCAGGAAGAAAGATATAGAGGGGCACCTATTTAAGCCTTGCGCCTCGCGAATAATTTTGAAGTTTTCCATTGCATTCGATTATAGGAGGATAGAGGTGACGTCTGGCGGTAGATTTGTGGGGATCGAAAAGGAAAAGATGGAATGAGAGCGGAAAATAAAGGAAAAGAGAATGGTTTTCCCTCTCCTTTCATATCGCTCAAATAGTGGTTCCATTATCCCCTTCTATTCCACCCTAACAATTTCCACACCGTTCGCCTCGTATGTCTCTCCTCCTCTCTTCACCCTCACCTTATCTCTCTGGGACCACAGATCCCTTCCTAGGAAGGAAGGGTAAGGGACCAGAGATTGGTTAAAGGGGGAGTTTTGGGGGAGGGAGAGAACTTTTTGATCCCTCCGCTTAAACCAATTCAGAAATCACTTCAGCCGAAAGGGCAGGGGTAAAAGGGGGTCGTGAGTGGGAGATCGACATTATGAAGTTTGCAGGGAGTAGCAAATATGGAAAGAGCGTAGCACGCGCTAGGCAGCGAAAAATCCGCGAGAATATGGCGTGATTGGGTAGTAAGGGGCATGAACACATTACCGTTTATCCCATTAGAAGGGTGGGTTTTCCGAGAAGGCTTGGAACGTTAGGAGAGCAAGAAAATGGGATTCTTTCCAGGTCAGATTTTTTATGAGGAAAAGCGCCGTTTCGCTACTTGCGTTTGTTTCCTCCCAGGATCATATCTACTGAAATAATTTTGAAGATGAATTTCAACACAAACCCTTCATAAAAGATACCCATATATTCAATGATGTAATGATCACTACAGATAAGGATTGCCATTGCCTAAAAGTGAATTAACTTCCCATGATTTCTGTGAATGATAATGTTCGTAACCAAAATGTATGCATTTCTTGAAGTAGAGTTTCAATTACCACTGATACTATTTTCAGCGAATTATGAAAATAATTCTACTATATTCATCCTATTTAAGAACGATTACAGTATCAGAATCTAAGGTATATTATCTTAAAAATTAGCTTGAGGTTGTTATATAAGTTGAGAGAAAGTACTAATGCGATAGCTATCATAGATGTTGTGCGACATCTTGCAACTTTGACCTATTCAATAATAAAAGCAAATTGAGAGGGAAAAGTCATAAAATATTCCTTCTTTTCGCGATGGGCAACTGTGGTGATGAGCAAAATTAATTATTATTCATTTAATTTTAATGCTTAATTCCTTAGTATTTCCAACCCCCAGACTTATGGTGATAGAAGACTTGAAGATATGGAAGTAGTTCTAGTAATCCTTCGAGAATTTAAATTAATTTACTCTTTGAAGCCATTGTTTGGCCTAATTTGAAAGAAGGCGTAGAGCGTTTAATTTAGTGTGGAATACAAACTCAATGCATTTTCCTTATCGCAGTTTCCTCTTCGGGTAACTATTGCAATGGATCTTCGATCACTCAACCACTGCGATTGTTACGATATTATAAGTACGTTATGATAGGTTACTGTGAACAGGAAGTTGATAAACATCATTCAGAACTTTACAGCCCTCCATGGAAAGGGAATTAAGTTTCTTTGTTAGTAAAATAATTTTACATACTTCTTCATTAAAATCCATGCAGGTAGATTGTGAATAGATTTGTCGATGAGCCTTTGCTACCGGGAGAATGAAATCGTAAATTGTACAATCGCATCGATGTTGGGACTTGGAATAAAGAAGGGATGCACACGTGTATGTATTTACCTAAGGTATCAGTATCTTGCGCTTGATGCGGTATGGCATTTCCAGGGAATTGGATTGATATAAAATAATACACCGAGGGATGTTTTGCTACCTCGAAGCGGTTTCATCCCTCATTGTAATTTATCCCCACCACCAGATGGGACTTGCGTCGTCTTTTCTCCTTTCTCGAAACGAATTTCGTTGCTTAACTTATTTTTGTTCGGTTGCTCGACCTTGAGATGATAGGATGACTCGCTCTCGAAAATTCTTTTCTTGCACCCCAAAAGGAAAGGAGATTTTTAAGATTAAAGCAAGTGATAAGAAGATCGGCAACGTGTTAAAAAGTTTCGCAGGAGCTTGACTCTTGATCGGCTCTTCTCTCGTATCTTCCTATTTTTGTGAACGAACTTTTGGAATTATCAAGCTCTAAAAGCATTCAAATATTTCTCTCGTAACTCTGTCTTGAGAGTATTTCCGTACATCTATTTCACGAGAGAGGGACGAGTCCTTGACGGGCGACTTGACGAGCATACCTCTTAACAGAGTAGTGGATTTTTTTCCCTCAAGAGGGAACCACCAAGAGACAAGAAAGGGAGGAGAAAATGAAAGGGAAAAGGTAGTGTTGACACAAAGGCGGCAGACACAGAAGAGAATATGAATGCGGAAGCGAAATGGAAGGAAACCTTTTCCATTCTCTGAGATTGATAGTAAACCTGGAAGAACGGGAAATATCGGGGAAAAGAATGAAATCGCTCTGAAGGATTCGGAATGGAAGTGCTAACATATCTATCACTTATTAGAAGTTATTTATCACCCCTTTGGACAAAGACAACCGATATGTTTATTCCTGTAAGTTAGCGAAGTTCTTAGCTTTAGCGCAATAATATTGGGATGCGAATGTTGTGTGAAAATCGTAATATTATTATGATATTTACGAACTATGAAATCTGAAATTTTAAGAGATACAAATTTAGAGGGATGGTTTAAGGCAGAATAGTAATCGGAGTTACAATGATAGCCTTCGGAATGGAAGAAGCATTGGCAATGAAGTAAATATTTTGATAAAAACTTCAATTATGATTATGGATCAACATTACTGGCAGAACCTTTCGGTAGAGATGATTTATTGACTTTTCTGAAATTTTAACGTAAGATAGCTAAGCGAAATATTTCGTGAAATGTGGTACTATTACATCCATTCAGATATTATCATTGTTAGTAAAATCAATTAAACTTATAAAAGCATTTCTTTAGAACAGAGGTTCTGACGTTCATAGGGTAGGTGAGGCGTAAACTCAATGGTATTCCGGGATGAATTTCTAGAAACTGACTAAATGTAACGCTGCAGTTTGCACATTTAATTCAATGAGAATTTCAATATTTTAATTATATCGCGTAAATATACGTAAAAACGCATCTAATTGATATATTAAATCAGTTCTTAAAAAATATTCTAACCTTAATTTGTTGGCTGACTTTGAATTAAAAACGAATCTCTAGCGTAACTGAAAGTGAAAAAAGTCAACATAAACCCAAATTTCGAGTTTCCATTTTCCAGGCGGCTGCTGATCAAGTTGAGCTGCCTCTAGGTTCTCTGTATTATGGTTAAGGAGATTTATTCGAAACGTATATGAGTTATGGTTTCGCAACGTATAGTTATGGTATCGCAGCCATGTAAACTTTTTTCACTTCTGCTTATCCGTGGATTTTTAGGCGAACGCCTAAGCGTCCAATATTATTCATCCCATCCCTTACATCCCTCTATCCTATAAGTCAGACTGTAAAAAATTTCACGATAGTAAGATACTGGATGTTGCCGCTAAATTCCAAAGATTTTAATATTACCTTCAAGTTGACATACTAATTTCTAAACCTCCCACCTAGCCAGTCTAAAGCCGCCTACCCAGCCCAAAGCTACCTAGCCAGTCCGACGTTATTTTATATATAAAAAGTAGTTTTTCAACAATAAATCTCACTACATTTACGAGATAATTATGAATGTTAAAGTGCGCATAATAAGCCTGTCAGGAAAAGAACTCAACGGGAAGTGAAAGTGTTAGTACAATTCAGAATTAATAAAATAATACATAAATTATAAAACATCTAATAAAAGTGTTTTTTATTAGATGTTATGCCGAATGGTAAGTATTTCATTTCTCAGTAGCTAAGAATGTTCGTCCAGAATTAAAATACTTCAAGGAAAACAAACACTTTGTTTTTCTATTCAGTAATAGTTTGTCACTTCGAGTGGGCAATCTGTAAAGAAACGAAGTAGGTTACCGTATATATGTTGATTTTGTTGGCTGCATTGTTAGCAGTATTTTGCTGAGGATATCGTTCTCAGTACCTTCAAAAGTAATATCTTAATCGACATAAGATCGACACTGTCGTTAAAGGAAGAACTAAATATATGTAAATGCAAAATTGGAAGAACTAAACTCTGAGAAGTAAAAATAATTTACCTACCAGTTCTTACCAGTTCTACCAGTACCTGCTTATGTTAACGACACTCAATTAAATAAGACCATGCGCCCATTAAATGTAATTTTCACGAACATTAAGAAGCTGCTAAATGTAAACAAACTGAATATTATGTACATGGACATTTTAAGGTGGTGCCTCACTGAATTATATAAGGGAATAGTTTGTATTTGCCACAAATAATAAGCGGTAAACTAAACCATAAATATTTAAGAGCTTAGAAGAAAGCAACAAAAAGTGGCGGAAAGTAAATTTGCAATTTATTGTTTCCTGTAACGAAAATTCCCAAACGAAATTAACCGTTTTGAAGGTAATAGGACGAGATCCCCTTGGGAAATGAAAAGGAATGTGTGGTATAGAAAGAAAGAAAAAAAGGCGAGTATATGGAGGAGAATTATGGAAAAGAAAAGAGATATGTCAAGAACTAGAAAGGGGCGAATTATAATCAAAATAATTCAGAGGAGAAATGTGTGATAAGATCGATACGTAAGTATTGATGGAGTATGGCTCGTACTGACAGAACAGAAAGATCGTAAGGATTAGTCCAAGTAGAAGTGTGTGTTAGAAGAAAGAGAAAGGTGAATGAGGGAAGTGGATACGAGGAATAAAAAGAGAATGAGTAATCGAAGAGTTTGAACTGGAGCAGATTGGATGGGGATAAGATGGATGGTTGGTCGTTGAGGCGTGCCATCATTAAAAGTAGTCGGAGACTTAAGTTTAAGCGTCTCTAATGGAACAAGGACCGCATCAAGTTCCTCCATTCCTTATCGGGATAAAACGACTCAAATGAGATTTATTCGACCTTTTTTCTCCGAAGAAGAGAACATCCCTGATTATTCCGTTTAATTATGTATTTTGGATTGGAAGTGGAAATTAAAGCGCATTGCACACGTCCATTGCCATCAGTGACCACTTTTTAAATATTTCCTCTCTAAATGGATTGATTTCATCGAATGGTATTGCAAAACTTCTGGATCACATACGTGCAATCCTCTCAAATTTTCAAACTACTCGAGTTAATTAAACAGTTCTTTTAATAAGTGGGGAAAATGCAATCAAATTTCTCCGATCGGCCAGAATTATGGCCCTTACTAAGAATGCCGTTGGTTCTATGAAACAGCTGAACCTTACTGATGATAATTTGTTTTTCGAATAATATAGGATCAGTGTGTATGCGTTACAGTAAATTTGATGCAAAGAATTACTATGCAATGCATATCTTCTTTATGGACTCTATTGTTGTTTGTATTTCAACTTAAGACGAAAGTTATCTATTATACTGACTACTAATGTTTCTTCATGAAAAACTTGGCAGCAACACAAGATTAATAACAGAAATAGCAGTTTTATATTTAAGTTGATCATAAAGTTGACTATTTTACTGGATAAACAACTAATGTTTGCATTATTTGCATTTTCATCGAAACTATGACCAATGAACTCAGCTACACGACTGGTTTAGAGACAGATTTTAAGATTTCACACACGCTTGTTCCTTAAACACTCGATAAGAAATTAATAATCAGTCTTTCTCGAACCTGCTTCTTTTATTCTTGAATCCTTTTTGATTAAAATACTTACTCGACTAAACAGTTTTCCTTTTCAGTAACTTTTTTATTATTTTTCACATTCATTTTACTCCTAATTCATTCTTGTAAGATTCTGTTTGTGCTATGATACACATTAAATGATATGATTTACTATTATTAATGGTATTCCTAATATTCTGTAAGAACACGTATTAAGAATTAAGTCCCAGCCATGGCAGCAACATCCGCAGGACAAATGCAAGTCCCTCTTACTTCCATTAAAGTAGATCTGCTATAAAATTCTTTAAAACAATTTAAGCTACGTAATTTAATGTCCCACTATACGGTTCTGGTATTGAAAAATTCAGTTACTCAGTAGAAAAATAGGTGAAGAGGAACACCTAAAACCTCCAGTCTGCGACCATTTTAGACCTTGTGAATTAGTAAGAGAAGCATCCGAGATAACCTCATCCTCCCTCAATCTTACCTTCACTTCCTCCGTCTGAAAACATTTCCTCGATCATTATTAACCTCCTTTGAAGATAAAGCGAATGCAAATATTCCTTTATTATTTCCATTTTCCCTCTTCTCGAACTTTTGCACTTTTAATCAAGCCGTTTGAGGAAAAAGCACGTTGAAGGAAAGGAGGCTTAGTATGGGCGAGGAAAAAGCTGCGGGCCTTGAGAAAAAATTTAGGAAGCCTCTCTTAATCCCTCGCGCAAATCCCCTTCGAAATTTTCATTTCCCTCCTTGGTTTTTAATTCAGGCGTTGCTGCTGTCCGTCCATGCGAGTGGCAATACTGACGGAATTTGGTCGGCCAGAGGCACTGCTTCCGATCGCCTCAGAAGACAAACTTCCCATACTATATTTCCACTCGGGCGCTTCCTTAACGTAGTAATTAGACGGGCAATCCTAGTCCCGCTTTACCCGCACCGTCCGTTTCAAGCCTCCCGAAAGCTAGCCACGTATAAGAGATCACATCAAACGATCGCGGGATCAGGGAGAGGAGGGTTTGACACGCGCGATGTTCGGAAAGTTGTTTGGAAGTAAAAATGATACGATCAATGTTGGAAAAGATAAGAGAAGCGCACACGAGTTTAGACGTTAAGGAAAGAGCAGAGGGATGTGGCTCACGGCGGCAAAAGGAAACGTATATACGTGCTCAATCCTCAGAACGTAATCTCTGAGAAGAGCCAACGGTGCTACTCATGACAACTGTGTTTAAACCATAGAAATCCCCTTCCCGTGGACTGTTGAAGGAGATATACCAGTGAGTCTCGACTTGTCGATTACTTTTATTCTGCATTGAAGACTATTGCTTGGAGTATTTATACAAAATAATCTATGGCAATTTAAATCTAAAAATATTCTTTGGCCAAATACTATATATATAGAGAAGTAGTTCTTTCCCGGTGAAGTACATGCAGGAAATTTTGTCGGGTTCCCAACTGGCTAGCCTCGTTCCATAGGGTTGATGTTTCGGTCGCAAACTCGGCGGCCTTCTTCAGGACTATGACTGCCGATGAGTACGTTTGACGGGACCAGCACTCGAACCTGAAGTATTCCGATCTCCAGGAAGATTCTTTAACCAATTCAGCTATCAAGCCAGAACATATTCCCAAGCAGTTTTCGGAGAATTTTTAGGCAAGGGTAAACCTCCCAAAACTGCTTGGGATTATCTTCTGGCTTGATAGCTTAATTGATTAAAATATCTGCCTGGAGAGCAGAAGACTCCAAGGAAAAGGGTTTTAGGTACTTGGCACGATAAGGCGTGCACCTAGGAAAATTCCCAAAGAGAAACGGACATGAAAAAAATCTGACGGAACCGGGACGTAGTGGCATGGTGGAATAGCTCAATGAATAAAGTAACCGACTGGCAACTGGGAGACCCCGGTTCGTGTTCCGGTTCCGTCAGACTTTTTTCATGTCCGTTTCTCCTTCAGAAGACTCCGGGTTTAAGTTCTGGTCCTATCACACTTTTTTCATGTCCATTTTTCCTAGGTGCACGTAAAGGCGGTAAAACAAGTTAATAAAGTTAACTTTACCCTTTTTATTATATATCTGCAAATTTTTCAAAGTTGTTCGGCCGCGGTGGCGGAATAGTTTGCGTAATAGCACTCCAATCACAGCGTCTCGAGTTCCCATCCCGGCTAATTGGATTTTTCTGGTCAGGTATGCTCGCTTTTGTTACTGTTTACGCCCCTCCTGTAACTGTCCAATAATGATGTTTGTGAGGGCAAAGGAAAATAAATAATTTTTAAAAAGTCGAAAATCTAACTCTCGGAATGAATTTTTTGAAATATATAAACTTAGCTAAACTATATGCAAGAATATATATCGAATGTCAATAAAATGAAAAATTTTCCTAAAGCAGTCAATGACTTTTAGTCGATATAAAATCAAAATATTCAAAAGTGAGATTTGAAGGTTTTATTTTAATTAAATTATTATCTGTTATCGGTATAAGAAATGGGGTATTGGTTGATAGTAGCCGAAGGAATATTTCCAGATATTCTATGAATTATTGTCTCTGCAAGCATCACACTTTGAGGAAACATTTGATCGTTTGAATACAAAGTGATTTTGTAATTTACAATCACGTAAAATACACAGTTATGTTGCATTGCAATGGGTATGCTTAGGGTATAAAAGGCATATATCCAATACAATTCGAATAGCAGCTAAATCGTCACTGAAATTCACAAAAGATTAAGATGGAATTTTTATTGTGGTGAGATATTTATAATTTGAAAGTTATGACTGCTCAAACTCTTCACATTGAACGATATGCCTCTGCGATTGATATTGAGCACGAAGACAATTCAAGAATTGGAAAATGGGAAGTTTGGAAGTGCAGAGTAGGGTGGACTTTGCGGGAAAAAACTGTGACAGGTGATGGTTGAAAGGTCGAGGGAAAAGGGGAAGGAGAATGTCAGCATGTGATGAAAAGGACCTCCAAAGAGAAAAGTCGATTGATTTGAAGAGGCGAGGCGATAAGACAGGAAACGATTCGGCCTTAGGCATGGATATGAGAAGGACGACTTGAGAGGAGAAGAAAGGGAAAGAAAAAGTGCCGAAGGAGTTCGAAACTGAGAATCGAAAGAAACTGAAGATATCGAGCAAACGAAAGTTAGAAAAGCGGAACTTCAAAAGGAAAAAGAAGAGAGTGTCCCTCGAGAAGGCTTCGATAACTCTGATATATTCGGATTCGAATGGTCATAAAAGGTATGCGAAATTCTGAAATGGGCAGTTAGATGGCAAAGAGAATATAAAAAACTCTTTTATTATTCATCGCTATGTTCAAAGGGAGAGGCCCATAACTACATTGCATTGTTCTTCTACCACATTACATTTGTTTGTGAATAGAAATGCTACAGAGGAAAATATTACCTATAAAAAATCAGAGAATTTTATTCCTTTCTAATTAAGGTCATAGTTTTTGAGTGCGTTAAAATGTTTGAAAATTGTTAAAGTAGATAAGAGCCTTGAATTCGCTAAATTGCATACATTATTCAAAGTATGTTCAGGTAAATGAGCGAAGAAATAAAATCAGTGAAACTTTATTCATTGAAGACGTTTTTTAAGATATCTCTGCTAAAAATAATAGCAACTGAAAGATTCGTTCCTTCATATATCAATCTAAATTTTCATAATATTCTATTTTATTGTGCTAAAGAAGGAAATGCAGTAGCTAATTTAACTCGATGAATTTTCCAGGAAAATGTATTAAAATAAATTCTCTACTAGTGGAAGATTTCAAAGCAATTTCTGATGACGTCTCAAGAAAAAAGTTCTTAGGACGAAAAATTCGCATGTAAGAGTAGAGCGGTTGGTGTGTCGAGGTGCTACTGTGTTTCGTTGATAACCGTCTGCATTTCTTTGTACACTGGTGTATATGTTGTTAGAATGCTGAATCGCATCTTTCGTAATTGTCAACGATGCCAATCAACCCTTTTCCAAAATGTCAGCGTGCACATACCTACATTTTTCAAAAAATATTTGCTAGGAGGAAGGAAGTTCGTAGGAATCTCGTATGTACGCTTCATTCACAGTACGTGGTTATTCATTGCAACTAAGTTGCTTTCCTAAACAAATTTTAGTTTAAGAATAGCTAAAATTGCCCATTTTCGTCTTATAATCCATCCAAATACTTCTTTGCCGTTCCTAGTTAACGAATAGTTTATTTATGTTTAGTGGGATCTAGCAGTATCTGGTATAAGAAATTTAAATATTGAATTTAATGATTTCCGCAAAGAGTACAGAATGAGGAATTGATTTCAGCTGGAATGATTCTGGACATTCATTATAGAATATTACAAAATTAAATTTATTACCAAAATAGGGAGCAAGACGTAGAATTCCGTAATAAAGGATTGATAGAGAACGGAATGATTGGAAAGAAACGCTCATAATTTTATGAAATAAACGTTTGAAGTTGCCTAAATACTTTCGGTAGTCAGCATGGCCTTTAAATTCCTCTCTCTATCTCTGTGGTAATGCTCAGTCTTCCATTTGTGGGCTGTAAATCGTCAGTGCGGAGGAGTTAATCATACCTCACTTGTCACTTTGAATGATTGATATGTGTTGTTGGAGGTGAATGGATAGAAGTGGCTTTTGGCTCAAATCATTTACATTGAGAGGCTGTTCTCCAAGAACACATGATTTACTGCTTTGTAGAGCCGCTTAATTATCCCCACATTTCTTTGAATTTAATAACCTCAATTACAATTCCAAGTGTTAACAATACTGTGCAATAATGTGATCAAATGTAGTAACACAAATTTATAGGAATTAAGCATTCTTATAAAATAAGGTTATTAAACGGAATTAATTCACAAGGATCAGGGAAAAGTAATTATTAATAAAGTAATTAATATTAATAAAGTAATTACTTGGGAAGTACGGAAGTAAGGCAAGCGTCTTAAAACCCAACGATAATTTCCCAAGAGATAATTAATATGTTTAAGAAGACTAACGGAAAACTTCTGTCGTAGTATTTCCAGGAATACCTAACAGATAATCTTATAGCAAATACTTTTTTGGTTTAATTCATTTTTGCTCTATATAGTCTTTTGACTGGGATATTTATTTATATTTGACTGGGTTAATGATTTATTAAATGCCATTAACTTCAATTGAAGAAATTTTGAAAGATTCTGAATAGTACATACGAATTACTGATTATATTATACTCTGCTATGATTATTTTTATTGGATGAGTCAGAATGATGAAAAGCAGATGACCTGCAGTTAATTTTCCCACCAATTGCGAGATGCGATGACATAACTCCGCAAAATTGAGGCGCGGCAAGGTAGGATGAACCATCTAAGAGAAGATTGAAGTTGTGATATGTTTGCTACGGTTTGCCTATCAATACTTTAGGTAGGCGACAAGGAGACTGGGGTGCCATGTTAGGGAGACTAATCAGACGAGAAAATGCATGTATATTTCAGCTTGTTCTCAGAAGGTGGTCTGTTAACATGGGATGTGAAGTTCGGAGGTAAAGTGGAGGAGGAGAGAGTGGGAAGGGAGAGATAGGGAGAGATTAGTGCGTAATGGTTACATAGAGAAAAGGGTCTGCCCCCAGTCCCCCCAAATAGGGAGTAGGGTGATGTAGGAACCGCTATTTCGAAAGGATGTAATGGCAGAAGGGGGATTGGCTACCTTCATCATTTCCTAGTCAATTCCCCCTCCTTCTTCTTCGGATTCTTCCCTTCTTTAATCATCCTTTCTCTCAGTTCTCTCTCTCTCTCAACCTCAATATCGCCAGGCATCTCTTATCAAAGGGTTTCGTCTTTCTCCAAGGTTGACATTGAAGGAGAGCGAGGCCTGGTCGCCTATAAATGCAGCGTCGTTTCCTCAATAGTAAATCG
>KZ308841.1:58752-109573 GCA_000376725.2 Ladona fulva
TCTCTGAGGGTGTTTTCCTGCTGTGGATATTTTTTCCTAAGATATCACCTTAGGTTTTTTTTTTACATCCACTCCTTCTAAAGTTTTCCTCTCTATTTCTTTTCACCTACACACAAGTCTTCATGTACATAAAATCATTGACGCAAGGTTAGATGGAAGAAGAGACTTTTCAGTCTCAATCTCGCCTTTAATAAAGACCTCAATAATAATAATAAGAAACAAAATTATATGTTATTTAGAAATATTACGCATTCCCCTCGTGGAAATATAGAGGGCAAGTATTATGCAGATAAATGAGTGTTAATACACGAATAATAATACCAAATTTGGATTTAGTTAGAACAGTTTCTCGGAGCAATCAAAGTTTATCGCGATGTACTTTGTTATCGATGTATAATTTATTATCTTAATGTTATCTGAATGCATTTTCACATTGTCCCATTTTTATAATGCAACTTCGCATATTAATCTGACATGTTGCAACGTTAGAGCTCAATTTCAAGAAAGAGCGTAAGAATAAATTGAAACTAACATTTCGAAACGTTATCATTAATGATGTCATAAATTAGAAAAACTTCCCCGTTCCGCCAGTAGTAATACTCTCGTTCCATATACACATAAATGTATAATTAAAAAGTATGACTTTGAATAGGAGCACAATCGTACACACAGAGTAAAAAGCATGTAAGGGCTAGCAATCTCCCATATATTCTCTCAGGATAAATTCCTTATTCATCGTCCAACCCTAGAAGGCGAAATTGCAAGGATCGCGGCATTACGTCTCATCGCATCTATCATCTGTATGGGCCGTGTCACTTCTAGCGAAGGCTAGAGAAGGAGAATGGATGGGCGAAAGAGGAGGATGCAGAAATAAAAGAGGAAGGCATTCTAAATAGAGGTGATAGGGAAGGGAGAGTATAATAAAAGGCAGCGGCCCACCAAGGTCAACGAGTAGGCAATTCGTAATCCCCTCGTTGGAGGGAGGTGCAGTGCCAGGGCGGTGTCAGATTGAGGGGCGGAGGAGGGACCCGCATAAAAGATGGCATCGGATGCAAATCCAATGCTCTCGCTCATATGGAAGAGGCGTGGGCTTAAAGGGTTATGCGGATTGGATTCTTGAAGGAAAGGAGAAAACGGGCAGAAATGTAATAAAAGTCCCGGGTATTGCATGGAATCGAGGTCGCCGAAAGTTTTCGATGGGAATCCCGGGACACAGGAGAGAGATATGGGAGGTTTTATAACGTGAGACAAGCAGACGACGTTGGAGCCTAGAGGTGACAGATTAAGTAGCGAAATTGCATCGCGAATTTCCGCTTAGCTTCCTCGGAGAAGACTGTTTTGCCGCTAAGATCGTGGCGTAGCGTTGACGTTTCTAGGCTTAGCAACTTTTCTTTGTGAAAAATTTACTCCCATTACTTTTCTCGGCGTGAAAAGTCACATAAAGGTCTTCTTAGGGCGCGTTAGTTGGATTTCAACCCAATTTCTAAAGCTCAACTAAATTACCAAATGAACCGATAAATCAGTCTAAACCTTAAAATGCAGCAAGCCATACTGTAGATTATCATTTTATAACTGATCTCCTGGATACTAATTAGGGTAGGAGTTCTTAAATATCAGAAGATATCAGTTTTCCTGGAATAGTACTGATAATTATGCTCATTCAATATCGTGGTAGAAGCCAACGAGAAAAGCGTTCAAAGCAAAATAGTATTAGTAATAGCCTTGCAAGATAATTACACCTTCATTTCCAGTTATTCCGGCTGAATTAGCACCAGATATTTTATGATACTATGTTACATAACAATTAATTCGATCTCGTATAGTAGTTATTTACTGTAATTGCATTAGGACAAATATTGTTTATTATCGACATCATTTTGAAATGTTTTGACCCTGAAAGACGTCGTTGAATTGTTAAGAATATGTTGGGAGGAATACGTGTCCTCATTTAAATATTCGAATGGGTACTTAATTTTTCTCCATATGCATTAAAAATTAAGTAATTCCTATTTTAATAATATATACTCAGATGTTTTAAGCAACTCATGATTTTAAGGTAAAGAAAATAAGTAGAACATTTTTTATGACAAACAACTAACTAGCAGTAGTTTCATATGAGGTTCTAGATTATCTCGGTCGCCTCCGTAGGTTCTATCCTCAAATTTTATTGTCCCACTGTGTAGCAACCTGAGAAGGATAGAAATTCAAGTTTTTTTCTTTTGGACACGCTTTCCAGAACTCCTCCTTCCGCCACAAGGTGATGTGATGGGTTGATTAATAATATATATGGTTTAAAGTTTAAATTTTAAAGGATGAAAGGTAACTTTGTACGTAAAGTCCAACACATTCCGGGAGGATGCTTTCCCTAATTGAGAAATCTTGCCAGAGTTTTCAAAGTAGACTTTTCTGGACACTTTGTAGAAGAGGATGAGAGGTTCGTCCAATTGTACGTTGCCTCGATGACGACATTGGCTGGGGATGATAGTTTGGTGAACCAGTCACCCACGGCAGCAGAATTTCCCGAACGGCATGTCTGAGTGTTCTGGCCAAACAGCTTAGTTTCTTAAAGCATCCGCCCGAAAGGTGCAAGATCCAGGCTCCAGTCCGAGCTATCAGAGCAGTTTTTATGTCCGTTATTTCTTGGGAAAGTTGAAGTATTTGAGGTTTAAAAACACTCCGTAAGTCGTATCTCGAATGGCGGAACTCGCGTTTAGAGACAAACGAGAAGCTCCGGATTACCGATGAAACGAAGAAAATTGAAATTTGTTTTAAATAAGTTTAAAATAGCAAAGGAAATTTTATACCGATTCGAAGGTGGACGCCGGACATCGAGCAAGAGTACCTGCAGGCAAGGTTTCCATCGTATAAGTAGAAATATTTGGGCGTGAATCGGGGAAAAGAAGGAATAGAGTGAGAAAGAGCGGAAGGAAGAGAATTGTAACATTTCTCGCTCGAAAGCAATAGAACGGAGGTGATATTCGAGTCTGAAGAGGAGTTCTAAGTTTTCAACGGCGAGAATAGGAATGAGAGGAAGAGAGGGATCCTTCTTGAAGGATGAAGCAATAAAAAGTAGCTTCGGAGGCATTAAATTGCCTTCTAGCAGAAGAGAAAGTGTCAATAAGAGGTTGGATATTCTGGAAAATCAATGCTGTGGCTGTCAGAAGGTGATAAAAACGTTTCACAGAATTTCTTTCCATGAAATCGTATAATAATAGACTTGAGTGTATTGTGGAGGGAAACCTAACTAACTTGTAATACTGAGGTATAGTATTAGTGTGAATCAAACGGTATTAGGTAGTGTTTCTCCTATGTATTTTTCATTAGTATATATTTTGGGTATGGAAAATATCTGAAATTTCAAAGCAATTGCTTCATTAAGAAAAAAGCAGATATTAAAAACCAATAAGAGCTGTGGGTACCTTTTGATAAGTTAAACTCGGTTTGGGAGATAACTTAGTGGTGAGGTTTTTATATTAATATATATTTTTTATTCAATCACCTAATGACTTTTTGGAATAATTACCAAGAAGATAGTCAATCTTTTCACTTTCGATTTGAAGGAGAATGGATAATGACAGAGCAACCGATTAATTAATTACTAGATGTTTGAAGCTATAAGTACGATATATACGTATGGACGCATACTACAATATGATTTATGTTTATACGTATGACCGCATGTCACTCAAATCTTTCCAACTCTCAAACAGCAAAATGGCATTTCTAAAACATGTATGCATGAGCAAGGTAATTAAGAGAGTTCAAGATTAAGAGTAGAAAGATTAAAAACAGTTTTCCTTTCAGGTGTTTTTTAAAGAGAAATGGATTTTAATTCGTGAGGTGTTATTGAATTCGTCCCATTTTTTAGGCGTTAGATGCCCAAAAATCAAAAGTCTCAAGCTTGATCGTATACTACACTAAAACTAATTTTTATTTAACTAAATATCATGAATATTATACCATTTCGCTTATCGGAAGATAATATATCATATAACCTATCGATAATTATGTCAAAATCATTAAGAGGAAAAGACACTCAATTGTCGAATTAACAATTGTCGAGAAACATTACATTTTACATGTCACAATAAGAATAATATAGCCTTTAGAAAAACTTTGTAACAAATAGGGTTCGAATCCTAAAGCTTTACATTTAGATAAGGTGTTTTACAGATTTGTAGTGTTAAGGGATAGAATAGAATAGATTCCTGAATTCTTAGGAATCGCATTTTAATTGCCTAAGAAGACAACCTGTCCTCGGCAAAATTTTACTTAAAACCTCCGATCGTACACTTTGACATAAATTTGACTTTAAAACAGCTATACGTATTAATTACACGGCCGCTGTATGCCACGGCCACATGCAATCACATCGTATTGAAAATAACGTGCAAAGCATCCACGATTCCATTTAAGAGCGTAGTAAATACAGAAAAGAATAGGAAGGAGAAGGAAAAGGGTGTGGTTTGGCGAAAAGCGAAACGCAGTTAGAGGACCTCGTGAAGAGTTATAGCTCGACAAGTGAGGGGTGGGAGATGTATCGATGGAAGAGGTTCACAGCTCACCCTCTCGCTTCATCTTTTCTTTCATTTCTTTTTCTCCGTTGCTCCTTTTTCCTTCTCCCTAATGTAATGGCCTTATTGATGAAGAGTCTATTTTAATTTTGTTTGCTAGGGTATTGTAAGGTATTGTTTTGAGTGGAAGTCTTCTTTCATGGAAGAAGTTACATTCGTAAAATTTTGCTGAATTACTAAGAAGATTTCTTCAAACGTTTTTCTAATTGATAAAACATACATTTTTCATGCATATAAATTTGCTATGCCTTCATTTCGGTGATTTTGAGTATAATGGAAACTTCTTGAGTATCTGTTATATTTAATTCAAACATCTAAATGGATTATTAAATAATTTATCAGCATATGGTGAACAGTTTTTGGAGAAACGTAATGATCAAATCCACAAACGCATTTGATATGCAAGCATATTATTAAAAATATATACATATCAAAGCGGTATAATGTTCAAGAGGCCGAGAATCAGTTGCCAAGTTTAACGTTTATTTTCGGAATCATTTCCTATAAGAAACGTATCTGATTAACTTGTCGCAGCTATTTCTTGTGTAATTGATAATTTCAAGATATGAGGGTCGGTCTGAATGGCATTTCATTAAGTTTGCCGTATTTGATTTAAAGGTTTCGTTTCAAATAAATTTCAGATATTAATATGGAGCATAAAAGTTAAACTTGAATTGCCCACTTTCAAACTCATGCACATTGAAAATTAATGTATGAAGTATTCAGTATATCACATACATCCAAAAATTTATGAAAAACGTTCCTTTTGAAATTTTCTAGAATATCTCACATTAATCGCATCGAATGTTTATAATTGTAGAGGAACTAATCAAGATTCCACAGTTTGAAAGAGGACGATTGGAACTCAAAATGATACAGGGAAGGCTGCAGAATGGCAATGGCAGAAAATAAGATGAATAAAGTGTCGGAGAAGGTCCAAGATGAAGATCTATTTCCGCTTCATCATGTGAAACGAATCAGGTTAACGGATTTTAATAAATCGGAAAGTGAAATCACTGGAGCTCTATACGAGAACCTCTTTATTTCATTTTCATAGCTAATGCTCGATTAGATTTTGTTACATTTAAGATATTCTGTGCTTATGGGGACGTTTGCATAGATTATCACAATAGTCTTTAATCAGTATGATGTCAAATGTTGACCTCACCCAATGCCCTCTTGTTTTTCGGCACTGACATTCTCTTTCGGATAAAAACATTCATATTTCCAATACATTTTGGCTCTCGGAAAAATAAAAACCAAATCGCTGAGGTGGCAAATAGTTGGGAAAGGAGAGCATACAGGTTTTATGTCAGTAGCAGGGAATGATATTCTGTTCCCAAGAGGATGTCCTTCAGAAGTGAAGTCAAGGTTTTATTGACGCTCAGAAAGTCAAATGAACACCATGTGGGTACTAAGAAGCTTATGAAGGCAGACTATTTAAGAGGATGCGATGTGAGTGGTTCTCATAACTGGGTTAATATGTCAGATATAGTAGTCATTGGTCTTGATGATCAAAGATTAATTAGGATGAGATAACTCCATCATCGAATGTTTAAATCAATTGCTTGGGCCGAGACTACTTTTTCCTTGTTCCTTCATTGAATGTTTAGGTGTTTTCTTTACCGTTTTTTATACGAATTCTATCAAAATTAAACTAAAAACAGTAAAATAATGATTCCCTGTTTTTATGTTCCTTAAAGACTGAGGCCTTCCAACGTCTTATTTCAGTCGTGATTAGCTTGTCTGTTACCGCATCATCACGTATCTAGATCCCAAGACATCCCATATTTATTTTCTCGTACTCAGTAAATATTGCCAGCTCATGTTAGCTCGTTCGCGAAACCAGTTGCCAGAATACATATTTTCTCTGCGGTGACTTACGAAATGTCATGATATATTAAAGTGGCCTGGTTGAGACGAAGGGAAAAGGTGGCACCGAGAGCGGGGTTTGGGAAGTAAGGGAAGGGGTTTTGGGACGTAACTCTTGATTTCCCTGCTAGATGAAGAGAGCAGGTAGAGCAGAGACGCGGGATGAATACGGGGAGAAAGGAAAGTGGTGGCAAAGAAAGGGACATAAATAATGCCACTGAGTCATATTTCCTGTGGGAGGTCGCGGGGGTGTACCGGGCCTAGGCGACCGGATGGGACACGTAGAAGGGAAGAAGGCACCTTTAGAACGGAGTACAATGGCCTCGGACTTGCGGGTGGGAATAAAGGATGCTCAACTTCGTGGGAAGTAGTATAGGGTAAGGGATGAGAGGTGCGTTGATTATCTTTGAATGGAGTAAAGGATTGAGTGGGATTACGGACGGAACGAGGGATGCAAAGAAAATTTGTTTCCAGTTATAAAGAAGGGACAGAACAGAAGAATGAACGGAGAAGATGTATCGTATAGGAGTGCAGTATTGCTAAGATAAACATTTCTTTAAATTGAAATTTAAATTAGACACTATACGTATACATACTAGACTTTAGATATAGGCAGTAGATGAGGGGAGAATGCACAATAAGTTTTACTTTATGATCAATGGAAATATATGTCACTATGTGGGACTTCATAACAATGAGGAGGAAAGAATGACTGATTCTCAGTTCAGTTAAACTATGGTATAGCCATCATCATAATGTAGGCCTAATAATGGGGCCTGATGATGACTATACCATAGTTGCAACCGATCGCAGAATAAACTTTTTGCGGAACTGAGACTTTGTCATTCTTCTAAATTTTACTTCCTTATCCGACAGAAAAAAGAACAGAATCATCCTCAAGGTTGGGCAGCGTATTGAGCGACGCTCAAAATATTTAAATGTACGCGGATCTATAGGCTGATCGATGGAAAATAAAGAAAGCATTACTTTAGTCACACAAGGAGAGAGTATATAGATGTAAAAAACTTAAAATACATGAAATGAAATTACAGATAGTATTATTAGAAAATATCGGTTTCTGATGGACATCATTTCACGTAGGATACGTATGAAAACGTGAACAAATTGTAGGATTCATATCTCAGCGATTAATAGAAATATAAATCAGGAAGTCGGCGGAGAAACTTAGACCCACAAATTTGGCATCTTGTCCTCAATTATCGTATTCAATTGATCTCAAAACGTAGTAAGAGTGGTGTAAATGAAACCAAATATGTTTTTGAATGAAACAGTGTTCAACATTACGATGGGAATAGGCAAAGGAAACGAAGATGATAGAATAAAGGAATAACAAGTGTGAAAAATAGCGACACGACTGGGACTCGAACCCAGGTCTCCCACTTTCCGGGCAGGTATTCTAACCACTGAACTACCGTGCCGCGTCTCTCTCACACTGTTAAGGGAATGCTTTGTGAATGTGTGTGAGACGCGGCACGGTAGTTCAGTGGTTAGAATACCTGCCCGGAAAGTGGGAGACCTGGGTTCGAGTTCCAGTCGTGTTGCTATTTTTCACACTTGTTATTCCTTTGGGATTTTCGTAGATTTTCAATCTACTAAGTTACCTTCCTTTCCTTTATCCGAAGACGATAGATGTATACAAAAATATATTAAAATAACCTTTAATCGGAGGGGTATTCTAAGCGCTAGGAAAATGTGGGCAATTTCAAAACTTAACTCCAAATAGCTAAGGAAAGAAGAGAAGAATGCAAGTGAGGGAAATAGTTAGGAATGGTGGAAAAAGGGATAGAAGGAGGGAAAAGAAGAGTAAGTTAAGGTAATGGATGGGAGGTAATGGCCTCAGAGGGAGTGTTAAGCTCTCCGAGACTGACACTATGTAGAAAGGATAATGTGGCGGTTGAAACGTTTATTTTTTTGCTTATTTTAGATGGTTAATAGCCAAGTTTCGAGTGCTCGGGAAATGTATTCCTGTGATTTCTTTGAGAGAAATACGCCGGGTCAATTTCGTATCATACCATTAAATATTGCTGTTTTTTCAATTTCATATCATGGTTTGTCATGGGAGATCCCATACCATATTAATTTGACTTTATAAATTCAACAGTAACTCCTGAAAGGCGGCTTACAGGGTATTTATGCACATGATTCTATGTAGATGTAATTAACGGGAAGAAATTATATATGTATATATATATATATATATACAGAATCTGTATAAAGCGGAAACTTGTCTACTACGGAAAAATATCTTGGTCCTGTTGCATTGGAATTTGCATATATGTGATTGAAACTTGCACACGACGGAAACCTGTCTATTACAGAAAATTTGCACGACATAGCGTGATTTCGCTTAAGTCAGGTTTAACTATATAATGTAACTCAAAATAGAAGATCTCTCTTTCGTTAAAAGCAGCCATCCGCTCTAAATTCCTCACCACATCGACCTTGGAATAAGTTTTGACAGAAAGTAAATAGCTTTTCCCATCTCTGCTAAAAACTTCTCCAGTGGAAAACATATTTTAGAAGAAATTAATATCAGTCACTCGTCAACGTCAAAATCAGACACGTGGCAAATTTAGCTATATTTATTTTTTGTGGAATTTCCGTTTCGTTCCGTGGATGAGCACCCGTTTTCGCCACGTGAAACTGTTGTAATTTTTTCCTGTTCTAGATCGCCACACTGCTGTGTAACTCTAAGCATGTTTCAACGTTCATTTTTACCCGTTAATTTTTCACCGCAGTTTATTATTTAGACTCTTCTGTCTAGCTTAAAAGCCACTCGAATCATTCCGGCCGAAATAATAAACCACCTCGGCTCTACTCATCCTTTGATTCATCGCTTTTCTCTGTCCTTTCTGTGTGGTCTGCGCGAGATTATCTTTTCTACGGCCTCACTCAATAGGCGCTACTACCGAAAGGGAGTGTTGCCCAACTCTAGGCTCACTCATAAAATCTCTATTTATAAGCACTCAGTCATTTATCTCCGCGAAGTGGCTGGGGGATTAGAGAACGTTAACGATCGTTTATTGACGCAGTAAACGGAGGATAAAAGGTTCCTTCGTTTTCGGCGTACCAATGCCATCTGCTGTTGCGCTCAATCGAGCCAGAAATATCGCTCTTATTTTAAGTTTTGTAATTATTTTGTAGATCATGTGCAAACCTTTGCTAATGTTACGGATGCCGTCATCTTCTCTTCGATCGTTTGAAAGTTATTTGTGTCATGTAATGAGGTCGAGCCTCTTCGAAAACGATAGTAACTTAAGTCATACTCTTATATCACAAGTTTAATCACACGTTTCTTCTCGAAACCCCAATTCTACGCCTACTATTTAGGCACAACAGATAACAGTACCGTAATGCCGGTTGCATATCCATTAGGTTGCTATAGGGAGGATATTCTACCTTTATTGAAGGTCTGCTAAAGTACAATAGAAAGTGCTACGCACACTGGATTACAAGGGTCATTTAATCATTTTCCTTCGAGTAATTTAAATCCCGTTTATTAAAGAGTAAGTGATGTAGTTTTCATAAGCCAGAATTAATACAATGTAAGCACAACGAATACAATCAATATCAATAAAATTAATATGTTCCAGTGTAACTTTGTGGAACTCAACAAACATATCGAAAGAAAGGATACGTAGTAGTTTTCACATTAGGTTTTTTAATCGATTAGTTTTGTCAACCTGAAGATGTCAACCCATTGACAAAAATAGTCGATTAATAAACCTACTGTGGAAATTACTACGCATCCTTTCTTTCAACAGCAATATCAATAATAAAGCGACTTCCAGAGGTTCAGGGTTATGAGTCCAACCCCTACAACATAAAATCCTTATAGCCTACATCTCTTGCAATAATAACTAAAAAGAAACAGGAAGAAGGATTCATCATAGGGGTATCTTGAGTATGACAACCATTTTGTTTACAGGCCTCTTAAAAATCTTCACGGGACGAATCCATCCCGCGGACCGTAGTGTTTTGGACCACTGAGCTCAGTAAACTAAAAATTCAAATATAGGTAAATTTTGATGCATAGCCTTATGAGAAATTTAGTGCAAGAGTATTTTAAAGAAATTCGAACCGTGATATGAAAAAAACTGCGTATTTTTTCACAAGATACACGTTTTCGCTAAATACGAAACCGTTTCTCAAACTATTCAATGAGGAATGAATGTCCTCATTTTCACTGTCTAATGGGATTGATAGGTATTTCATTTAATTACATTGTGAAACTTGAAGGTTAAATATTTACTTTAATCAATATTCACTAAAGAAGTGGGTATTTCGTGGGTGCCTGGTTTCTCAAGAAGACGATCGCGGTGATTTTCAACGCACTTAATCTCTTGTTTTACATCGTGAGTATTCGAGGAGTGACAAGTTTTTTAGGTTACCGGTATTACATCGTTTGGAAGAAAAGTACAGGAGTAGAATGATCGAGCGGGCGATGCAAAGTGCTTTGTCATTGTGGACGGCACGGAAGGGAAACCTTCCGAGCTCTCGCACCTCCAAGGTGTTTGTACACACTCGAAGGAGTTCACCCGTGCGAATGATTTTCTGTTAGCAGAGTTATCGCTTTGCCGCACTTTGGCTTCCTGATCTTTCCTCTCCTTCTCGAAAGATAGAACTTTCTGCTATTCATCCGCTGCAAGAGCGCCCTCGTGGCAATCACGCTGTACAAGTTCAAGCGATAGACTGCGCTCGCTGCATGGAACAGACGACGGAAGGTGAATCAGAAAAGTGTCGCTAGGCGATACTAATGGAAGGTAAGATGGATGGAGTTCTCCAGGAAACCTATATTTTAGAGATTGCTACAGGTAATTTTTTAAGAAAGTTTATTGCAAAAACAGAGTTGTCTGTCATTCGGCATTTTTATTCGCTCAAACACTACCGTCTACGATTGTTTCTCGGCATTATTGACATTTGATAAATCTTCCACATCATTTGAAAAGTAAATTTAAGATAAAATCATATAAGTCTAATATAGTTCTAATTTATTTGCAGAATATACTCAAATGGAACTAGAGACGAGTTAAAATGCTAATAAAGTGTATCCATAAGCATACGGAAATATACGATAGTGGCAATACAGAAGAGTAATTTTATAGAGAGTTTCGGTTCGCTTACTGCTTGCAGTATCAATAGGTTATTTAGATTACTTAGATGCTGATAGATGTATTTATGATACATACTAAATTCTTCGTCTGTGAGTTCTTATAACTTACTGTTCTGTGGTTTTCCATTGGGATTATATCACTAAGTTTCCTCGAAGTCACTTACCTAGAAAAAAGAAAAATTTTAAATCAGCCATTTTCATACAAAACAGAGGCTATCAACTCAGGCATCAAAGATGAGGAACAAACAATTACGAGTATTTGGCATACATCATTATAAATATTTGTGTAAGCCATGTGATTTTAGTTGTGCTTGTAGAATAATATTCATTTAATCTGTAATGTATGTTTCCGTAAGGTATTTATGTGATATGCTTGACGAGTAATTACTTAAGCATGGCAAGAATTCAACTAAGCAGAGCATACCTTATAAAATAATTAGTTTTTGACAATAAAAAAAGCATCTCGCCAAGTAAATTAACCAACTTAATACGTATCAGTATTGGGGAAGGTGCAAATTTCTTTGTGCGATTGAAAAACGGCATGCGCGAAAAATGCCTTTATCGTGACGTTAGAAATTTTATATTTCCGGAAAATAAAGTTTTTCATTGATGTAATGAAAGCAGAATTGTATTAATGTAGAAAAATTATCTCTCACATTGATCTATAATTGGAGAATAATATAAATGAATGCACTTTTTCATCATTGAGTACATTAAATACTAATAACTTTTTGATGTGGTGTTATATGAATACAATGCAGTTATTTTCCTCATAGGGATAATAATATACTCCTAAGATTCGTATTTCTATTTACGAATAGTTAGCTTATTTTACGCATGCATAAATTTATGTTTGCTGATATTTCATCATTATCTCTTGTATTACATTAAAGAAGATTTTATTGCTTTAATTTTTAATTAATGAAATTTTTGTAAAATATCCCAATTTTTTCCCGCAAAAACCTCGTTTTTCAACGTTCATATCGAGAGTCGGGTATCACCAATACCTCTACAATGAATCCTATCGGATTTCTGTCGATCGCCGTTCCGATACCATATCTCGTTATGATTCCATTTGCCTTTTTCTCCCACTCTCGCTCTCTGTTCGGGACAAAAATCTCGCAGTGCAGCAGGAATTGTGATAAACACCGATTACACACGGAGAAATGACAAATTATTCCATCCCGAGTGACAAAAAAGAAAAACATTCATTTTATAAAACCTCCACTGCAACCATTTCATGCAGGAGCCAATTAAGGGTTAGTAAACTTAAATATTTCCTCACCTCATAATGCGGGACGAAGGGTTTTGTCTACTTTTCGATAAATATTAACACGACGAAAACAATTTTCAAATCGGATTTTATTATTTCATTTTTTCACAGTGAATGCAAATACATATATACTCGTATTGAAAAACATATTTGATCTCAGGAATCAAAATATACTACTACTAAATAAAGTATAAGTTAAGCTACCATTGCCCTATAAGTTTAGCTGCCGTTGCCCGGGGAGCGAGAATGACGTAATTATTTGCAGAAGACAAGTCTTATTGCCATAAAGAAGAGTGTCAAGTAATTTTGAATTTATTTGAAGAATGGACACATAGGTAGAGCAATGATAAGGTTTTAGAAAAATCCTTTTGTACAAAAGTGATTATCCCATACAGGAATTAGCAATTTTTTTAAAGTGTAAGTTATTAATGGTAATTTAAAATTATTTTACATCTAGATACTTTCAATTTACCATGATCTAACGTCGCACAATATGTTTATTGGATAATTCTATAAAATAAATGTTGAATCTTATTGGACCTTTACTATTTATAACGAAGATATTCTACAGTATATTCATTATTGAATCTCAAGAAGTAGATGTATTCAATACCAGTTGGATGAAATTAAAATCAAATCAACAAGAGTAAAGACACAAAAAACAGTTATGCCAAAAATTATAGAATAATTAAAAACTACCTGACATGTCACTGGGAATTTTCTAAAAAATATAAAATTGTATGAAGTAAATCATAGGGAGTATCATACAAGAAATTTAGGTCGATCGAATTTTATAATTCAATCAGTCAGTCTTCTGCGTGTATGTCATGCGAATTTTTTTAAATAATTCTTGAGACTTGTTACAAAGAGAGGCTAAGAATAACGAGAGAAAGGTCACCCTCACAATGTGTTCAAGTGTAGAAGAGATATTGGAATACTACTTACTCGGCTCTTTTGATTTATTATATTTCCTCCCTTTCCCCAAATACCAAGAAGGAAATAACAATCACCTTGTTCGTTTTCCTACTTTCTCTCTCCGCCTTCTCTTATCGCTTTGTCGGAATAAATCCTGGCGTCATTTCAGTAAAAGAAACCAATCCGAAGATGGCAACGATAAGAGATCGAAGGTATTGCCTCACAAATACAAGATAAGAATGGAGCAATCTCAATTATTTCCTCAGCTTGCGGCGATATCATTACAAATCAGAGGTTCAACTTTTAGTTTGCTATAAGAAAAATAGGAGAAAGTCCGAGGTATTGGGAATAATCATAATAATGTTTGTTTGATTCTATGTTATTGAATGATATCAGAAATATGTCATTTATCTTTATATAAAACGCCACCAATTATCATTTTTTTCCTCGAAAGTATACAAGGAGCATTTTAATGAACATAGTGATTTTATTCATTGTATTTTCTTCAAGAAACGTGAAACATTCTGTGTTCTATTCAGTCTTTATTTTTTAATGAATTTATCACGAAATTGCAGAAAATTTAATTTCTTGTAACAGCAGAGGGTATAGCGAAAAACTATTTTTCTATTCGGAACCGAATCCTTGTAGTTACTATCTCTTTGACGTTACCCAGGTTTTACGTTTATCGTTTTAAGAGCACCAAACAACTTGAAATGAGCATCAATAGTATTAGGATATACTTTTCAACGCATGAAGAAAAAGCTTGCGAAAGCTTCGTAGCATGGAAAAATAAAATTCAGTTGCCTTTACATGGAGTTTAGGGGACAATTCCGTACATTTACAGCATTAATGCTGCCAAAGTGAATGCTTCTAACCAAATCAGTGTAACCGCAAGTTTATAGTCTATTTTTAAAGTTTATATATATTATAGCCACTCAGATGGGATATATCGTCCCGTTACAGAAATTATTAAAAATTACGCGATTGAATTTCTTTTTTATGTTAATAAATCTTTATCTACCAAAGATATTTAGGCATAAATTACCATATAGATGATAAATATATATTCTCAAGCGTAATTCATCTTTACTACCTCTTCTGTTACTCTGCTTTCACTTTTCGCGTTTATACCATCCGTAATAAAAATCTTAAAAAGAAATGAAGGCCACGTCTGCAATATCTGAGTCAGATAATGAAGGACGTTGGATGTAAAAGCTACACAGAAATGAAGAGGAAGGCAGATAAACGTGAGGAATGGCGAGTTGCTGCAAACCAATCGATATATTGAACACTGAAGAAGAAGAAGATAAAAATCTTATGCGTCTAGTTATGACCTTTAGTCTTTCTTATAATTCACTGTATCTCCATTACGTATTGAATTATTTGCATCGAATAGGATCGTGTTACTGAGAAAAAGGTGTTTCTTGCTGAATTGTAAAACTATTCTAGCTTATTTGCTCTTTCTTGTCACCAACACTTATTCCTCCTCACCTTCTTTCCAATTCATTGGATATAAAAATGTTGAGAACCCATTCTCAACGTGAGAGTTCTTTCTCACCACTCTATCATAGCACTGGTGTTTCCTTCCGAATGTTTCCGTTCTTCATTTACAGAAGACGACATGTTTTTAATTCATTAGACATTATTTCGCGCTAAAGATTTGTTTAAATAGGAAAAATCCTTATAGTAACTTATTCAACGATATTTCTGGTAGTTTTACTGGTCTAATATACAAATTTTAATGTTATTCAGGAGAGGTAGGGTGTATTCCTCTGTTGACGCTGATTTCGATGGCTTCAGGAATTAATATTAAAGAATTAGGATGAAAAGAAGGAGTATTCCTTGCAAGCAATATTTCCCTGAAATAATGTTTACATCTTAGCAATACTTGATAATTTATCTGAGATGTTTTAAGCACCATAAGATAATATGGATTCTTTCTTTCAGAATCAGTTCATTAAATCGTCTATCTAGGAAATACTATCCAAGTGTTCACATCGTCCTCAACATACGAAAGAGCGACCTCATATCAAGCCACAAAATTTAAAAAAAACCGTCGGAACACTTCCACATCAGATTTAATTGGACTAGATGTTTTGCTATCATCTAGTACTAGCGAAAAAAGTTTTGCTAGCATCATCATACTAGTTCGTTAGCGAAACATTTCGCCTAATTAAATCTGCTCTGGAAGTGTACGAGGGTTTTTATTTCTGTTTTTTACTTTAACGTTAACTTTTACTGCAATTTTAGCTTTAAATTCATTAGTCTTCCTTACCACAAATAATATGCTGCTCACTGAATTTCTACGATAGAAATATTTCGTGGGACAGAGTCGAGGGTAGATAATAGCAACTGCATATGATAAGCTAGAGTCCTCTCTATAATCCTTTCACTTTTAAAATACAAGAAATGAATAATTAAAATATTTTTAAAAATGAGAATTTTTAAATAATTCTTATTCTAAATCATATTTCAAATTTAAAGCGATTTGTGTTCTGAGACACCACCATTTTAGTCAATACAGAACTTAAGGATGTCTGAAGAATCTCAATTTTTCCTCCATTGTTTGGAAAAAAATGTTTCGATAATATTAATCCGAAAAACAGAAAAATATTATTTTGCAGTCTCTCTACGCCAATCAAAATATAATTAATATCCATTGTATTTCATTTTAGCTCTATAATTTCTTTTGAAGACACGCTTTCCACTTTATTAAATTCTTTCTACTTATTTTATCCCTTTTCATATTTCGACCAGTATTTCTTTCCCATTTCAGCAGATTAATATCTTTCATGGAAATTTGATGTTATGAAAAGCTCCGCGCGTTATTATTATTAATTAGTTATACTCAATCACCCTTTCTGTCATTACCTTTAATTGCATATAGCTGAATAAAATATTTCTGAAACTCTTTCACTGATTATAATGAAAGATGGATCATAAATATCTTGATGTTTATTTTTGTACTCCTTACTCTTTCGTAAATTTAGATTCAACGTTGATATTTCTTTACATTAAAGAGCTAAAATATAGAAAAACACAGAGGGTATATATCGGGGGAATTTTTCGAATTAATATGTACGTTTTAAATAGTTATTAAGTTCTTTTTCTGTAATATATAAGCTGAAGTATTCTTTGTAAATTCACGTTTCCATTTAAACTTACCCCCTACCTAGACTAGAGGAAAATTATTCAATTTTGATTTTCCGTTGCGTTGTGCTTGAGATTTTACGGAAAATAATATATCAGCTCTTTTTTCAGTATACCAGCTGAGTATGCGTCAAAACTGAGATAAGCGAGAGGTTTTAGTCAACGGAAAAGATGATTTTGGCGTTTATACTGCATAACTCACGGTTGTGTTATCCACGAAGGTCGACTCCTCTGCGGATTTCAGGAGTTATTCATTTACTACCGCTGTTATTCCTACGGCCTTGTGTATTAATTCATCAAGCATGTTAAGCAAACAATAGGAGCCGTTCTAAAGAGATTTTTGTAGCATTGAGAATGAAATATGATGAGTTCAGGAGCTTTATAAGCGTCGTTAAAAGCGGAATTAATTACAGAAATTATAAGGAAACTTCGAGAGGAAACTTTTGCCATAGTGAGCTCATTTCTCCTGACTATTTTGAGAAACAAGGATGTATCCATTAAATGAGAAAGTTATATGTTTACTTTTCCGAGAATTATTCCTTGACATTTTGGTTTTCAATGTGATGAAAAGTCTTTCTCGTAACTAACAATAAATACATATTTTTTCACTAAAACATTATGCTACTATCCTTTGGTTAAATATGTTCGTATTGAGATTAACGATACGAAATGCTATTAATACTAACAAACCACAATGACATAATCTTTATGAACACAATATACGTCCTCTTTTCAGTAAATTAAACAGTAACTTAAAAGTGTTCTTTATTAACACAACTTCCTTAACAACCATCATTGAACTAAAGTATAGAGGTTAGAAGCGTGAAAAATTTCAGTTTGTGGAAATTAACTTCTCATTTAAAAAGCAGATATAATCAGGAACATATATTGAGATTCAGATTCCATGAGAGACAAGTACGCAATTTAAAACACAGGAAGCTGAAGGGGCGATGTTTGGAAAGCACAGTAAGTCTCGTTAAATATATTTAACCATAAGTTAAATAGAGACTTATATAAAGTCCTATCTCTTTGAGGGATGGGGCCTAGCCAGGTGTCATTCACAGTGAGTGCATCAGTGGTCTGAGTGGTCAGCACATCATCTCCCACACCGCCGTATATTCTGTTACATCTTAATTCATATAGCCACTCATATTCATCACGATGCTGGGTGAACAACGATAAATGTTGGCCGCCACTGGGAGTCAAACCCAGGACCGCTTTCACTGAAGGTGAACGTGCTACCCAAATGGCTATCCAGGGCCCTACGACACAGGCACAGTATAATATTTGAAATCACTACCATAGAAGACTCAGTTAAAAAGTTTATGGCTTCCGGGTATAAAAAATGGAATGAACAGGGCTACCGGATATCCAAGTGGGCACAGATTTAATGAAATTGGTCCTGGGTTAGATTCCTGGAAGGAGCCCAAATGTGCGAAACGGTCTCAGATTTAATACTCATTCTACTGCTCGAATGAAAAGCATTCCAACGGTCGATAAAAAATACGAGAGAAAATACTTTCATGTCTTCAAAAATTTTACTATAATTTTGACATGATAATTCATACATTTTCATAGGATAAAACTAATGTTTGATGAAGGAGGATCATATAGAGGTTACGCGAAACGAAAGAAAAAGCGGAGTAGTAAACTCCGCAAACGGCTATAATTCACGAACCTCCCCTCCCTCCGTCGAAGCCACCACTCAACTTATTTTTCAACTCTCACATTCACCGACTTCTTTTTTTTCCTCGCGCCCAAAAATCGAAAGATCCGTCTCCCTAAAAATAACTGCATCGAAACTATCTCTCGAAAAACGAGAGGGAGTGAAGGAACGAGGAAATGGGTTGGGTGAAAGAGGAGGTTTTCATCCCCGTCATCTTCCCGAGAGGAATCGTATTCTTAACCTCCCTCACTTCAACTCTCCCTCAGTGCTTCATTATCTCGGTCCACTTGCCATCTCTCTCACATCCTTCGACATCCACGCCCCCGCAATGCCAACCGCGTCCAATTTCATCACGATGCATTAACATTTTCCGGAAAACCCTTTTCGCCTTTGCCGCTTCTTCTCGCGGTTTTCGGCCATATATTCTCTCGTATTCCCTTCGCGCGTACATTTATTCTTTCTTCCCTTCGCCCCCTTTCATTTACTTCTTCATCATCCGTCTCTTTAAGCTTCTTTTTCTAAACAGTGCTTACGCCTGCCGAAGAAAGAAGCTACCGTACTTCTCATACCAATAATACGAGCTCCGCATTTCTTTTTCGTCCAATTTCGAAGTTATTACACGGAGGGATCTCTTCTTGCATTATGGTATTTTTAAAGTGAGATGGTTTCTTAAAGCTGGATAGGATGTGAATTTTAACAACACTTTGGGCGAGTTATCTAGAATGTACACTTTTCGTTCGATGTGAAATATATTATCGTTATTGGCTTTCTGTCTATAACTTGGTTCATGGTAGGAAAAAGCGGTTGGGGCTACAGATTTAACAGTTAAGTTTTTAATTTTTCCCCAATTCTAATTATTATAGAGTCATTCATTTTAATAAATATTAAACCTCAAAGCTATTGACAAAATTCAGTGAAATGTAATTTTAATTTCCTCGCTTTTCACGAAGCCTAAATAATCGTGGGTTAAGTATTATGAAAATATAAAGTACGGTATATTTAGCTCGCCTCCTTAAAACTCAATAATTTTAATTGAATTGTATTGGCCGTTAATTGGGTGTACACCATGATACTCAAAAAAAAAGTTAATGCATACACACATCAGCAAGATTTAAACAGTTTTATATCTCCAAAAATTTTGGTGATTGAATTACAGAATTTAACTTCTAACTCCACTTTTGTATATTGTGTTCTAAAAGTATTTCTGCAATAATTTAATCCACCGACCGAATCTTAATTCTCTACGTAGGAAACTTTTAACTTCATTATTTTCAATTTTATCTCCGTTGTTTAAATCTAATTACGGTGATTTTTCATTTCTTCAAATAAGCGGCAGTGTACTCAAGCGGCAAAGTAAAAGGACGAAATTTCTCCGAATCAGAAACCCCGCAGCATTAATTAATTTGATGGGTCATCAATTAAGCTGGGAAATCTTTCGTAGGTCATCTTTCCTGCAATATAGAAATTAGCCTCTTTTGAAGAAGTGAGCGATGGCGGAAATCGCAGCATCGACACTGGATCACGGTCAGTGACCTTTGAACTCCACGAAACCTCTTAAGCTTCTTTCATCTAAGGATGAAGACCATCTTCAATCTTATATCTCGCTTTTACTATTCTCCTCTTTCTCTTATTAAGACTTCCACCTCAGACTCCATACTCTTTATCCTTAAAAATCCTTATCCTCTAAACTCGTATACATCATCCCCAACCTCGGCTAACGGTTCTTTTGCACTTATGAGCCACGGAATACTAAATTTTTCGCAAATGCGCACGAAAAAAGTTTAACGTCAGTAACTCCGACGATATCATCTCCGCTTATATACCTTCTTTAAGCTTCATCACTTGCAGTCAGCTTCATTTCTTTCCTTAACTAGCCAGAGCTCGGATATTTGGTACCTTAAAGTTATTAAAGCTCGCCATATTTCTCCTCATCTCCACGAACATACCGAAATTGTCACATTAATCTATGAAAGAATTACTGTTCAAGTTTATTCAAGTTCAAGATTATCACTCTTTTGTGTGTTTTTTAAAGGAAAGGTAACTGAAATGTGGGGGATGTTCATTAAAATGTATTCCCAAGAAATAATTATTAGCTTAAATATAATTTAATCACAAGTTTTCATACGTTTTTAGTAATTTAATTTTTATTTATGAACAAATCTTCGTTTATATCTCAATCCTATTTCATCCTAAATTTGTAAGTAGATTGAAAGAGAGTCTCCTGAATTTATGGAGTTTCAAGTTATTAATTCAATGTAATATTTTATTCAAAGCGATTTGTCACGGAAAAGAAATGAAAAAAATATGAATGATACTGATAAGAATTGAGATTTGGTTTATACATTTTAAATTGGAGAAAGACCCGTATAATAATCTCCCTTTAAGCCTCATAGTTCGCAGTCACCTTTACTCTGCTTCCCTCCTCCATAGCTTCTTAACTCTCCAGAAGCCTCGTTCACCCCTTAAAACAACCATTCCTCCACCTAGGACCTCCCCTAAATAATTTTCTTTCCTTCTCCGCTCCGTTCTCTACAGCGGCCGCAACACTCCCGCCTGTCATTAGCGCTCCAGCACTCAACATGTCTTCTCGAGGAGTCCTCGTTTTTTCCCCTCCCTCGGGTACCACTTCCACCTGCACATTGCGGCATCTGCCTATCCCTTCTTCCCCTCACAATTTGATATCTTCACGGGAAAAATGATAATTCCCTCGGCCGGAAGGTGGATAATGCGTAGCCGGATCTAGTCAAGGAGACACACAAGGGTTGGAATGGAAATATTTGTCTCTTTTGGAAACAGAGGAGAAAAAGGAGAGCGTCACTGATGAAAGAACGGAAGGTGGAACTGGAAAGTGAGTAAAAAAGGACGGGGATAGTGAAATATGAGAAAGGGACTTAGAAAAATGGATGGAGAGGCATCGGTGCTGGTAAGGAAATGGATAGAGTGAAATTGAGAAAAAGCGAAGTGCGTTGAATAATAAGTCTTCTCTGGCGAAGCTCTTGCCTTCGAGTGGTCCATGAAATAGTATATCAAGTCTGGAGTTAAAGATGCGTAGCAAATTATAAGTGGAAATAGAAATCCCTCAAGCCTCATTAGCACATTTAATTTTTCGAATATTTGTGTTGATTTAATCTGATAGTAAAACTTTGAAATTGCTTTTTTGATGCCTTAAATACTTCTGCAAAATAAGCACTTAAAAAAGTATCCCCGGGGAAAGCTATGCGTTGTCAATTCTACTATGATTTTTCTGTTTGGTACACAACTTTCAGTGAGGGTTTGATTTCATTAGATTAGATAAATCCTCTATTAGACTTGTATATACATGAATGGGACTTTAATTTTCCCAATGTCGTACACCGTCTTAATTTGTGATGTAAACTTAATAGAAAATGAAATGGTGGGTTTTCGAAATATATTCCTAATTTAAGGCTTGCGTGTTAATGCAAAAATTGTTGAAACCACTTCGTACATGTACTGGTATACATAAAATATAAAGGTTATTCTATGTGAATGGACACATTTTGAATGAAAGAAGTAAATTTCGTTTGTCTAAAATATAAGCAATATTTATTTTTAAAAGCCATTACTATCCCACACAATTTATAATTGTAAGGGTTTATCGAGAAATCGAGTACCGCGTATTCTATTAATATTGTTTTGAATATAAGATCTTTCCTCGCCTGTATCAATAACGGTAGTAGCAATTATCGCGTGAAAATTATATCAAATTATGACAAAGTACTATATCAGATTAATTTGAACATTTTTGAGCCGTAGGATGATTAACAATTATTTTTAAAACTGCACACAGTCAACAAAAACCTAATTGGAAGGAACAAGAGTCTAATTGTAAAAGATACGAAGGGATAAGAATGAACGAAGCTAATCACAAAGAAGGCGGGGTAAAGGATGAATGAAAAAAAGTGCTCATATAAGAATAGGTAAAAAAAGAGAAAATCATACGAAGTATTTTTCAAGGCCTTTAAAACTACTAAGCCGACTTCAACTCCGAGAAATAAGTTGTTAGTTACTTTCAACGTATCTGTTAATGAAGCACATAACGGTTTAGACATAAACACGTTAATAAACCATTAACTGATATATTTTGACCGTCTCTTTTCTTATTTATTTAATTTTAAGAATTTTACGAGTAATAGTTGAATTATAAATATAATTTTTGGGAGAGTTCTCACAGACACGAGCAGCAAGATATTTCATGAATAATTACTGAACTCCGAGTTGTTTAATACCCGAGTATTTTGGGAAGAAATGCTCAAACTATCAGTTCGAGAAGCGGAGAAATAGAATCTAACTTAATTTAGAGATGACTTCTGCGGAGTATAGATATCGATCGACGCTAATAGATTTTACAGTGAGAGTGCGAGTGAATCAGACTTAAATAGTCGGCATATGGACGACCTCAGTCTTTCCAGCCGTATCCTTAGCTTCTAAGTTTAGACTATCATTACGAAAATCCCGAAAAGTGGGCTGAAACTATAAATATCGGCGACGGAAATGTAAATCGGCCATGATGATCTTAACGGAACGAAAATCACATAAGTTATCGATAAAGAATATATGTGTGCTATTTTAAAAGGGAAACGTCCAAATAGTGCTATAGATATCGTAAATTTTTAAGAACTAAGAGGAAATATAAATCTTTACTTACAATTATACTCATTAAATCATTACATAGAAATGCCCTCCATATTCCAGAAAGACTTTTCCGATGTTGCTGTGCATTATAAGGAATTTTTCACAGCTAACATTATTTTCGGATTGTAAATTGAGTAGTTAATTATTTATGCGTCGTCTACTTATCTTTAAATCATCGAAAAGCTGATCAGCTGATTGGATCAGCTGTTTTAGGCATTAGTACGAAATCAGTTCTTGATAATAAGTTCATACATTGTGAAGAACTCCATCTCCTTTTTACACGCCATCCTATCTTAAATAATTCAATTAACCGTCACTTGGAGTTAGTTTAATTTAAGAAAATAACTTGTTTTTCTGAAAATAACTTGTTTTCTTGACAAATATTCAAAAAACATAACCCCCGATATTTTACTCCAAAGGCAATAGGGAAATGCATGGAGATCTCATATATTATTACAGTATTTCATAGATGCCATTAGATTCTAATCCAATCCTTTATTGGAGACTTTTCTTAGACAGAAGTATTTCATGCGGGTAAGACTAAAGTTTCCTGGTTTAAAATTTTATAGAATCAAGAAGTCTACCTTTTAAAGAATACTTAAAATATGCAAAATAAGAAGTTTAAATTTTTATCCTTCAATTAAAGTGCATTCATTAATAAATACGCGGATGATTTTTATAGCATCGTAACTTAAATTCAATTGTAAAGTGGAGGTTTTCTGTATATAATATGTGTGTATGTATAAGCTATTAGTGACATAGCTTCATCTACTCCTTCACTTCCAAATTATAGAGTTAAAGTTTTCATGAAGTAGAGGCACTTGGAGTGCGAGGTTGTGATTGGCCAAGTAACAGCTTATACAAAAACCTACGCTTTTAATATGTATATTCAAAGTTTATGACTTCTCTCGGCCAAATATTACCTTGTCTTTTGCTTGGTATATTTATCTAAATATAACTACAAAACAACTGTGAGAGATTGCGCAACTGCAACCATAAAATGATGCCTTCAATACTATTTCCTTTTAAATGCATGCTATAGAATTAATTCTGTAAAATTCTTTTCAAACCCACTCAAATCCGTTTCTATTGTTTTTCATTTACTGTTCCCATAAAGTAAATTTGGGATGGAGTTGAAAATAAAATTTTATTCGGCACATCCAGATAATCATCATCGCATATTTTGATGCAGATTTTCTAATTTGTTAGTATGGATAGTTCATAAGAATCGGAATTGGAAATTGAAATTGATAGGAATCACGCTAAATTTAATGATTAACACGGTCTTGATTAGAATGAAATAGAAAAACCAATTGTATCCTCTGTAAGCTTTTCAGTTCAAGAACCGAGAGTTTCATTAAAAATGTTGAAATGAACGAAAGTCATTTCTTTCATCTTGCTAATAGGCTGAATTTGAAAAATATATAAGTGGGATATTTTTGGGAATTCGAAAAATCCATCTCCGTTTCATTATCGCCAAACGAAGACTTTAACCTTAGATACCTGCTTAATGAAAGAAATTCTCGACTCTCCGTTTCTCCTACGACTATTATTTTTAATTCCACGTAAACGCATGGGTGCGGCGAAGATGATTCGTGATTGCTCTATCTAAGGAGTAAAGAAGGAGACTAAAGAAGAGGGGGGAGGAAGGAGAGCGGGAAAGAGGAAACAAACAACTCTTGGGACTCCTGTAATCCAGAGTCGAGAATAAAAAGGGGGAAAAGGAAGAACTACAGCGACGTCTTCCAAAGAAGTGGGGGCGGAAGAGGCAGGCCCAATTAAGTAATTTCCTTGTTTGGGAAGCCGTCATTAAATACTCAAAAGTAAGAATTTTGGGGGATGGAATATGTAATGAGCAAGGGATGGAATGGTTGGAAAGTGTGTTTTTCCCATTCCATCGCAGAGAAATTTGTGGAAAAAAGGGAGTAAGGGATTCCGCGCTGTTCTTCACTTCTGAATATGTTTATAGTACGTGCGGTATTTCATATCTCTTTGACTTTTGGGAATACTTCCCCACGGCAAAGATTCAAGAAAGTTTTTCTACATTGAAGGCGGGAATAAATTCTTATTACATTACTTTTAGTAATAACGTAGAAACATGCATTACATAACATTCGCAACCGCTCTCTCTGTGTCATAAATATAGGATTATAGCCTTTGCGCTAGAGGGGCCCATAGTTTGAATATTGCCAACTAATTGATGACTAACTGCTATGTTTATAATTATCATCCCTATGATGCACACTTACACGTGACATACACTGAATTTTTTTCGTATACGCTTATTAATATTTCTGAGGAATAGGTGCAAATTGTAAATTTAAAATATTTCATTTCAGAATTTCGGAACGAATTGATTTCCTTGTGAAACGCTCCATAATTTTTAATTGTGGTTGTTATTGAAAAACTTCGTAAAATTGTAGTCATATCTTCCTCCGTAACCAATATTATATACTATATATATTCTTACATCTTCCTCGACATTTTTACTTCGTCAAACAGTCGTGACTTTCCTATTGGATATCCACCCCTTCTTTTCCCTTAAGCTTAAATATGACTAAATTTGTTACATTTTTACCTGTAGAGTACGGTAATATGTTTGTACTTATAGCCTCTGCGCTAGAGGGGCTCATAGTTTGAATATTGCCGCTGCTCTCACCTTTAATTCGGATAGAAGTGAGAAGCATGTATCATGTATATTAGGAGATTCCACAAATAGGCAATAACTTAAACGTCACCGTAGTAATTTCTCTTGCGACGCCCATTCTTTATTACGCCATAAGGAATGCCTCGGAATGTAGAATAGTAAATCGAGAGTTACAAATTACTGTATTCTTGAAGTAGATAAGAAGAAGAAACACTTATAGCTAAGTTATGTCACGTAATAGGAAGTAATGAGGAAGTAAAGTGCATCAAAGAAATAAACTGCATGAAAGGAAAGGGCATTTATGATTAAATTTTATCATATTCGCCAGAATTTGTGGAACAAAGTTGCAAGGGAAACTAGAATATTCTTTCTTCATTCCTTAGCATTTATTATTTTAAGTTATAGCCTCGATAAGAACTTAACGCACACATAAAATTCGGTTAGGAGATTTAAACAACATATATTAATTGAAAACTTCTTTCCACTCACATTCCCAGGAATTACCGCAGAACATATTATGCTCCCTTATCTTAATATTTAACTCTAGAGTTGATTGGTTTTTCTTTAAGGGAAATTGCTAAGGAGTAATTAGCGGTGCACCAGGAAGAACTTGGATCACCTGCATCCGAACTCATTTCTGAAAGAATGAATTTATTACTTATAATATTGATCGCAGATATCTTCGGTGTTCGCTTTCGATTAATTTACGAATAAATTACTTTCAAATGTCGTATCGATAAAAGTTAAGGCAACAATAATGAAAAACGCCCTAAAACAATCAACACATATTACTGAAAACATTATCAGCACCGAATAATAAAATAATCACTAATAACATTTACGAAGTCGTTAACTTCCTGTTTCATTACTTTCAATACCTGTACCCACTTACGCAACATTGCAGAGGTTAGTGTTAATAGAAATATTATTACTAAAGATCCATTTGAAATATCCGAGATAAGGTTCGCCATTACTTTTTGGAACAGTTTTCTGAGATTACATATCGGGCATATTTGTGATAATGTTGGTGACAGTTGGTAAGGAAATATGACTGCCCTATGCACCTGTTCTCCTTCCGTTAGAGAATCAGCGAGTCGGAGGTCCATAATGTTGATTTTGCGGTAAAAAGACGTATTCGACTTGATTGATGATTCTAAAATGCGAATTCATTCAATCTGCACTGTCTATAACTCATACATTTTGAGCTACCATCGCGTATACACAACTTTCTATCAATGTCTTTCTTACAATTAGGTCCGTCCTTCTAAATGGGTGTCAGCTACGGGAGCCGCTCGCGATGCTCCTACCATTTCTTTAAACCGAACCCCCCCACATTTGCAGCGAATATAACAACCGTTATGTTTGACATGGTTTCCTTACAGTGTTGCAACATGCTCCACTGAAGGAGTTTTTAAGAGTATCGCGAATCTTATGTTACCCGCAATTTTTAAGTTTTTTTCTTGCTCATGACTGTACACCTACCAACCTGTTCGCTTGGTTTAATTTTCAAGCATCGTTTACAATGTTACTCGAAAAGGTTTGTATTACTTTCATGTCTTTCAGTTTCACTCATAGCCCGAGTGAGTAAGGTTACAAGGATGTTATGTAGCTCCTTTTCCCACATTTTAGAACCTTATGTCTTTATAATTTTAATTATAACATTGTTAATATCCCCGTAACTATATTTTTGAGATTTCCGAGATGATTTTATGAAGTGTTTTTATCGAGAATTCAAAGTATTATTCCCACTGACACACGTCGAACGGTGGTTGTGTATGTAGATATGTAAGTAGAAATCAGGTGGCATATGTAGATGTATTATCTGAATAATTTGGTAAACTATTAAAATTCAATTTTGACAAGACCTATCCTAGTTTTAAAATGACAATTCTTTTCAGTTAAGGTCCAAATATATAAACTAGTAATATAGGCAAGAATAGTAGAAGATTAATCTTAAATATCGATGAAACTCATTCGGTGTTCGGAAAAATAGCGCCTAAGGTTTTGTCCACCAATCATTTGGCTGCGAATCGTCTGAAACGCACTCCGCATCCCTCCACTCCCTTTCTCTGTTTTTAATTCTCTCATCTCTGCCCTGCATTTTCCCTCTTCATTCTCGCCTATAATTTTTCCACGCCCTCATCCCCAGATGCCAGAAAAGGGAAGCCGAATTAAAAAGGGATATGTTCTCCCCGAAATGAATGGAGCGACATCGAGGAGAAAGGGATGAAACGGGGAAGCTAACGCGATTGGGAGGAAGAGAATGGAAAAGCCATAACGAGCTGATTGGTCGGTATTTGGGTCGGGGGAAATGGCAGAGTCGGAAGGAACATGTTAACGGGTAAAAATGATCCGTGGGAGGGCAGGCAAAACCAAAGTGCAAAACCAATGGCTAATGAGGTCCATGGATGTTTCTGGAGAAAGAAGTTCAAGAACGAGGTTTCTTGACGGTTAAGGCAAAACAGGGGTATTCGGTCAAGCGTGTTCTTAGAGAGTTTTGATTGATTACTTTCTCGACATCAGTGATAAGGAGGAGTAAAGCGAAGAAATGAGGCGTCGGTTTAACGACGGCTAGAGTTCTTGTTTGAATGGAATCCGATGTAGGTTTTATAAAAAATGAAATGAAATACCGTGCGTAACTTTTTGAGGCTTGTTTGGTAGAATTTAATGCTGTGATTTGTTTGGTTAATGGCCTTATATTCTTAACCGGTTGGATAAATGTAATGAGAATTCTTTATAAGAGGCTCAGTAACAAATATTTATAAGTGATATAGTAAGTAATGAGAAATATTGCTACAACGGAACTTCTCGTATGGGAGTTGAAACTTTATATTTCTGCATTTTCGTTATTAACGATAAAATTATTTAAATGACCCTGATTAATCAACACACCCTGTCTGGATTATCATGAATGGTAAACAATGAATAATTTACTGATTCTGACTACTTTCTAATTTCAAAATGTTTACTAAATGATACCTGAAAAGGGGAGCATTTTCAGATGTGTTTCATTTGCTGATCTAGCATCAAATTTAACTTTTATATTCAAAGATTCGAAATTCAAATTTTACGCAAAAAATTGACGTCATGTTCGTTGTTTTGGAAAACTGAGTGGAGAGGTAAGTAAGATAGTTGCCAAAATATCTGTATGAGATCAAAAACAACTCGTAATATATCGTAAGGAAGTATACCAGAAACAGGCAGTAAAAAATATTCGGCAGTAAAAGGAATAGTTGGAAACAATATTTCTATTTATGGTCAGCGCTACAATATGAATTTGAGGTCCAATCACAGAATAAACAGATTTTTCTAGAAGCGCAAGCGTATCCCCGTAGTAAATAGTCATCATTATCAAGAGGAATTTCTTTTATGCCTGAAATCACGTAGTATTAGCAATAACTGCTTTCATCTGGCAGATATGCCTAATGATATCTCTTAGACCACAGTTAACCCTTTATCAACGCACCTTTTACAATCGTAGTATATTAACCAGGATTCGAACCTGGACCATAGTCTTTTAGACAAGCACTGTAATTTCGATGCCACCGAGTCTGGCAGTGGCACATTATATACGGGAAAGTAAAGTTTATCTTCCAAATAAATAAAAGTGAATTAGCGTTTGCATGTTTTGTGAGTGAATTACGGGAATATGATTTTAGTAGCCTAAGAAAGATGGAATGTCAGTTAAAGTCTACTTTTATCATTTTTATGCATAGGTGGGGCATTCTTTGACAATTGAAAAATTTGGCACATTTCAATTTGGATGGGCAGTTATTGGAGGACTATATACAGCTCATTACTTTCGTTCTTTTCGTTCCTGGCAAACTTCAATCATTTTTCTGCTTTTATGAAATTTCTAGGAATACGTTCAGGTTACCCGAATTATGACAGTTTTTAATTAATTTAATTAAAAAATTATAAAAAATACATTAATTAAAAAAATAACGTCTCCTTTACTGACTAAAGTCATCATAAACAAAGTGGACTGATTATGAGCTAAGCGAAATCATCATAAGCTAAGCGGACTCATCATAAGCTAAGCAGAGCCATAATCACCTAAGCGTACTCATCATTAGTTAAGCGAACTCAACATAAACGTAGCGGATTCATCAATAAGTAAGTGGTTTCATCATAAGTTAAGCGAAATTATCATAAGCAAAGTGAACTCATCATAAGCTAAGCGGAATCATTATATACTCAGCGAAGTCATCGTAAAACATAGCTAGAAATATGTACATAGGTATACATACACTAGAAATATGTACATACGATATGTACCCTATTTCATACATCGGTATAGTTATATAAACATAAGTTTATTTCATTTCTGGGTTTTGATATGTTTTTCTCATTGCGATAACTGTAAGGGTTCAGGGCAGTTGGTCGAAGGACAGCCGGTAGATGGGACTACCCGTCGCTAGACTTTTATAAAAGAAACAGCTTCTGCAAGTCATGAAAACGTAATTTACGTACACCTCGTATGGAAACGTATTATGTGCTCCTGGGTTCGAACCTGGGCCTTTACAGAGATGAGAATAGTTTTTCTGGGGGTTTCAGCATTGTAGAAACACAATGCAGTTTGTTTCAGATCTCTAAAGCAAGCCGTTCCTGAGATAAATAGGGGGAAGGACAGACGGACGGACATTTGCTTTTTTATACATGATACTTAAATGGACTTTACTAATGTTCACTTTAGAGCCCGGTATTATAATGGTTTTTCAAAGCTAAAGATCAGTTGATATCCATGCTACTATACATCATACATGTAGGAGATTAATTGTAATCTTCACTTTAACTCTAACAAACCATTATAATACCGGGCCTTAAGGTGAACACTAGTTAAATCCATTTTAATTATACATATTGTACATTATAACACCGGGCCTTATTCTAATCTCTACCCTTAATTGAATTGTTTCCGCTGACGTTTTTACATTTTTTAATTTATCAGAGGTTACTTAATACCTTGTAACTTTGCTATCTTCTTGCTATTACTTCTTGATTAATTAATATTTCATCTCATAGTAAGTAGTTGGTATGAAATTATTTTATTTTCTTTATTATATGTTATTCTATAAGACTTAAGTAAGACATGACGTGTGCATGTAAGGAAAATTTGGAAAAAGGTTCATTTACAGATATATGTAAGCGTACGTTACAGCACTACTTTTTAGGGTTAAAGCGAAATATTTTGATTTTAGTCAATGATTCAAAGCATAATCGCAGCAAATTTTTCAAAATGCCGTGTGTAGTACATTCAAATTCCACAGAAATGTATAAATGTACCGCGAGTTATCTGCTATGTTAGGAGAAGCTATGAACGTAAATGGCGGCCGCAAAATGATTGTGCTATGGAGATATCATAAAAGGCCCATTTTACAATTTTGCGCAGTTTCTCATGCTTTGCTAGAGGAAGTATTTCATAGACTTTACATATTTAGCCATAGATGTGTTAATAAGAGGAAGAATCATAATGAGCATTTCAACTCTGCTGGAAAATGGAGAATTGTGAAAACACCAAATATTAACATTTTTTTTTGTCTTTAATAAAATACAAGCAAAGTAAAATAGAACCACGAGTAATGTTTCTGCTTAATTTGTGATCCTGATCAGAATGCTCTAACAAAATTTCAAAATAAAGATTCCTCTTCAGTGATTGATACAGTTTCGCCTCAGTAACGATAAGTAGTGTTTTATGTATGTGTTCCAACTCGATCCCTATCTCTTTTCCCTGTATATTCCGTCGAACCTCTTTCTTTCTCTTTCAAATCGTGGATTTAATGGGAAAGGGAAGCTTTACCCAAGTGGAATCCTCTATCCAATGTTTTATCTGCGGAAACTGTTATTTTTCGTTCGCCGACCGTATGAAACACCGGATTTTTTCTTCGTCCCTTCCATTCCAGGTCAGACGAATTAATTGACTCGTCCCATCATGCTGTTTTGCGGAAAAAAATCACACGACTTATTAAACAGCTCACGTCGTTCGATAATTTTTCCCGTGTTATACTTTCTGGAAATTCCGTTTGGATTAGAAAATATCAAATAGGACTTTGTTATCTGGGAAATTGGCAAAATATTTTATCGATTTCGCTCTTACACGAGACATGGAGCATACACATAAGCTTCTACTTTTTTGTATTAAGAGAGTTTCCGATAAAATTAAAATTATTGGGAAGGTTTTGAGGTCAAATCTATAAAAACACAGCAAATATTTCCTTCAAATAGAGATAGAGATTTTTTTATTCCATATTAATTGGAATGAGAGTGAGTAAATCACGAGTGGCGATGAATCTCAATAAATACTTAAGACGTTTAATGTGTATCTTCTAATGTTCTTCACTTGCAAGTTAATTGCCTAACCATTGAACAACCATTGAACGAAGAGTGCGACAGTACTTCAGAGATGGTTCGTAATTAGATAATATCAAATACAAATCAGATTAAGTTTTGTACTGAAGAACATATTTTTTGTTCAAAGCAGCTACGACGTGAATCTCTTTATTTAATTTCGTGTTTCACATTCAAACACTCATTAAAATAATTCCCCAATCTAAGATCTTCTATGGATTATAATATGTATTCCTCTGGAAGATATTTATCTTCTATGCTCACCTGGACGTTACCGCAAAGTGGTCGAAGATCATGCATTTGAATGAAAGAATTCAGAAATACAGGTGTTAATGATTCAATGAATTAAATCTATTCCAAGCTGAACACCGTTCAATTCACCATTGCTTCATAATTGCGCTAGGTTCCGCAGATTAGTAAGAAAGGAGGGCTTTCTCTTCGTTTGAAAGATTCGATAGTGCCAAATCACTTCGCTAAACTACGTTCATTAATCACCGTTCCGCCGAGTCTCATTAATCCAATCTGTTCCAAGCATTTCCCATAGTTGCAATTGCCACGGAAATTTCCGCGAAAATTATCCGTCTCCATTAAGCATTTCCAATCGAATGACGGAGTTTTTACTTCGCTTTTCTGTTGCGCGGAGGACAATGTGGTCAGATTAGGTAAAATTGAGAACAGGACGTACACGGTCTCAGTATATTAAATCACACTACGTAATTGAAGAAAATCTCGAACAAGTTCGATTTGAAGATATTCCTGACGATAAAATATCAGTAAAACTCTAAAATTGGAGTCTAGAAGGAAAGTTATCCGCTGAAGCAAGTAAAATGCTGAAGATGAGGGGTTATCATTAATTGTAATATCAGGGTCATCAATTGTTTGTAAATTTTTGTTGCAGGTAATTTGTTAATTACTTTTAATTAATTTTTATCTAAGGAAATGTTTTCCTCAGTTTCTGCATGGTTTGAAGGAAAGCCACAAGTTTAAACTATTGCTAAATATTTTTCTTTAATTTATTACTGAATGAATTATACTTATAAATAAATAAAAATACTTTTACTTCAGTCTGTGGACTTTCTTTGTAAAACTTAAAAGTTTCCTCATGTCCGAGAATATGTTTTTGATATATTTTACGAGAAAGTGAGAAATTTCAAGGCTAAATATTGACAGATGAAAAAGTTGAATGGGCCATTAAAACTTATATTGTAATAAGAGGGTAATTTGTTTAAATTTAATCCCGTTCTTTGTATCCTCAGAGTGATATAAATCAGCTGGTACTGGTTTGCGTAACTGAAATATATCCGTGGAAAAGCGTACATTTTTTTCCACTATTCTAGATGCTCAACCGCTGGTTAATTTAAGGTAGAGGGAAACACATTCTGATTCAGGTTACAATGGGGAATTTTGCGAAAAAGGCTGAGAGACATTGTAATATGAAGAACAAAAACATCGAGAGATCGTGTCGAGAGGAGAAACTACAGGAGTAATGCAAAACTGTTCGCGAAGGCCTATCGATCGTGTTGCAAAGGGAGTAAGACTTTAAGAGCGACTTGAAAAAGGGTTGAACGTTGGGTGGGATAATGCTTCGGTGGCACAAGGGTCGGAGGGAGGGATTTCGAAGAAAAAATGCGTCCGAGTGAATAAGTAGCGAAGGAACTCATTTCCTCGTTGATCGCCTGGAAGAGCTCTCATCTCTATTCAAGCATCAGCAAAAGAAAATGCATCAAGCACTTCTTTTCTTTATAGCCCATAATCCCATTCTGATGGACTCAATTACGAACAGTGGACATACTTGCCTTTTTTATCGGCATTTGTGAATGGCGATTGCATGCATGACAAACGAAATCATTAAAGTGTGATTCCGATACCGAGGGAATACATAGCTGCCGCTTTCGACCATTGAAAGAAATTTCCTTTTCACGCTGTGAATTTATAGATGAGGATCTCAGGAAAAGCCCCTCTTTTATTTAGGAAGTAGAGTGCTTTCGCTATGGGAATGAATGCAAAGGGGATGTCATTAAATTCAGATCAAAAGTAGGGCTACGCTGTATAGGTGAGAGCGCGTGCGTGAGAAGTATTTGAACGCAAGAAAGAAAGCATTAAAACGAAATGGAGAGCAAGGATGAATAGTTTCGAATTTCGTTTTCTATTGTAACGAATATTTTTCATGGAGATAATCGCACATAGTTAAGATTCATCAAATGTGAATAGCAAATCTTCTACCATAGCATTGCCTGGAATTCCATTTTTGTATGAGAAATAACCCCGAAACGCGAATAACGCGAACTCATATAAAATAACGCGAAAAGCATATAAAATACAGTGGGATTGAAATATTTTTATTAAAAGAAAGATTAGGACTCAGAAGATCTTCTATGGCGAAGCACGAAGACCAGCAAAATTTAAATTCGTCATTGATAAACTTCAAGGAGATATTTTGCTCTTCATTTTTACATTATTCTATGTAAAACAGATTCTTAAAAGTTTAAATTCATGAATAAAAACTCCTAGAAGCAGAAGGAGGTATTTTTTAGGTAAAATATTTTTATTTTGTATGGATTTACATTTGACTTTCGAGAATGTACGTGGAGAGAGCTGGAGATTTAAATTCTTCATCCAATCCGCTGAATCGACACATCAAAGCCAGTTACTGGACCTGGGAGTAATCTCAGTGGGCATTTGCGTTTGTTATGATTTGTTTTTCTTCTCCACTGTACCACATTGATAGTAATTTTGTTTTATATGCAATTTATGACCCATGTTGATGATCTCATGTCCGTGGCTTTTCATAAATTTTATATTGTATATTTTAAACTGTTATGATTTCTATTATTTATTGTTTCTATTTAGTTTTTCAGTGTTCAATATCTTCTGGTGTGGAAACTTTGCCACGCCATTGTACGCCTTTTTCCTTTCATTGTTAATTTTTTCTTTTCAGGTTACAGAATATGATTTTCTTTGAATTTTTAATTTAAAATTTAGCTAATACTATCTGTAGGTTTCGCAGGTTTTTCAATCTCCCCTTTTTGCGGGTGTTTTCCTGCAGTGGAAATTTTTTCATAAGTACGGGACTTCCTTTCTTCCTTTTATCTTTTTCATTGCTACTTTATCTCTGTCTTTACTTACTTTTAAAAGGAAAAAGAGTTGTATGTAAGAGAAGACTTTACAGTCTCAACCTCGCACATAATAAATACGTATTCTATTCTATTTTATTCTACCATCGTGGAATTTTTGCCATATTCCATTGGTATGTGCGTATGCATGGCTAATATACCATGTCCCTTTCCCATGTCCACAGTGTTCCACGTCAGTCTTGGTAGGGCTTGGAATGAATAGGAAGATTGTGATTTTAATAGGAAGACTGGTGCTTTTTCATATTTTTATGTTGGCATTCTGTAGTACTCTTATACGGTAAGAGGTGTGTTATATTTCCTAGTGTTGGTAATCAGTAAGTAAGGGTTGATTTAATGGTTTTTGTAATAATGCACATACTTCTATTCAGTTCTGTATCAATCTTAGGTGTACGATCTTGAGCCTGGTTGATGTAAAATATTCGGCTGTAAGATAGACTAAACCAAAAGGGGCTGTATGCCTGACGCAGCGTTGCTTATACTCCCCGAGATGTGATAGTAAGTTTCGGTTGTTGCGCGTGCTTAACTTCGCTGCAGAATTATCTAGAGGTTTTCTGTAACTTAGCTTCCCATCAAGGGTGACACCGAGGTAGTTAGGATTTTGATTGTGACGCAAAATCGTTCCCCTAAGGCTAGCTCGTAGTTGGTGATTGGCCGTCGTTATTAAGCAGGAAACAAGATTCTTCAGTTTTAATTTCGCTGGGGAATAGTCTCCATTTATAATGTAGGAATAATGAAGAAATGACGGAAATAGGAAGGTATGAGGGAAGAATTTTACCCATTTGCTCAAATGTTCCATGCGGTGTAGCAATGACCTTGCCCATTCTTCTACATACCAGATTAAAAATATCATTAATTAGATATTTTGTTTCATTTTGCATAGATTTTCTGTCTGTCTGCCCGCAAGTCTAATTTCATCGACACTTTCTCTTAAAGGGTTCCATCGGTCTCAACTAAATTTCGCAGTGTTCGTATTTATCAAGGGTTTCCTTTTGAAGTTAAATATGCTAAACGTTACGGAACACCTAGATACAGCCTTACACACTTACGTCAAGGGTAATTCCACATAATCTGTTTATTAATACAAAAAATTTTAGATACTCTTTTACGCATACACTAATTGCCATAATGTTTAGTTATTATTCATTCTGAAAGGCATAACGGCACACTATAGGTGGCACTTAAATGACATTTTTTGCAAGAATCTTTGAATCTGCACAATCTTCTTAATTTTCCCTCAGGGATCTTTTATCATCCATTTATTCGTGTTGGAAAATTCCCATTCCTCTCTAAATTCATGACTTCAAAACTTCTCCGATAATCTTTCATCAAATCTCAACTTTCTTTGCAGTTATTTCTCTGTTAGGTGTTTGAGAAGATTGCCTTAGTTTTTCACTAATGTTAAGGTACGCTTCATCGACTTTAAGAAAATAAACGAACTAAAAGAATTTTTTAGGAGGGGACAAACATGAATATAAAGAAAAATACGACGAGAAAAGGGAAGATAAAACAGAGTGGGAGGTTTTGGAATGCGAGCAGAAAATAGAGGGATCGAAAATGTTAACGCAGAATGGATGCGATGTAAATGACAACGAATAAAGCGAGGAGAAAAAATGTAATCTCTCGTTCAGCTTTGACAAACCGCACACCTCTGCCCACATCAATGGGAGATAAAGCTCGATGGAAAAATTTTCGGCAGGGATTTTCGGTTGGGAACTACTCAGAGATTGCAAAGGCCGTTGTTATAAAATATGGAGTGCGTTGCACGTGCGTTGTAGGGTAGAAGGGTGCGTTTCCCTTTCTATTCGTTGCTGTCGAGTCGTAGGTTAGCAGGAAGGCACCCAGTACTTTGGTGCGGCAAAAGGTTGGGGTGTGGGGTGGGGTTGTTTTTTGAGAGTTTACGTCAAGGAAGATGGGACTTTTTTTAGCCGAAATCCTCTTTGAAGGATATTTGGAAAAGAGGAAGTTACGGAGAAACCTACGAGAAGGATATGATGATGGGTGCTGCCGTTTTTTGGAATTTCGCGACTCAAAATCGATGCCGTTTTATAGCGATAGTAAAGTAAAAACAGGGTGGTAGCGCATAGAAGAAGCTAAGAAGAGAGGTTTTGCATGAATATGACAATCAGAAGTTATATCCTCATGTACATATCTTTATGACTCGTGGTTACACCTTCACAGGAAAAAGGACACGGCAGAATATCTTCATATACTGAAGGATATTAATCCAATGAATCCTAAAATCCTAGACTAAAAGATTTTCAACAAATTCTGCACCGCTTAGTTATCATCGCTTAATTTAAATAAAAGTGTTTTATATCTATACGGCCTCAAATTATTGTGAGTTAAAATAGAATTATAGCAATTTACATTACATTTACATTTCATTTGCATATATCATCACGGAACCTCTATGAAGGTATGATAAAGTTAAGTTAAATCTATGCTATTTATGTTATTTAAATTATGTGAAACTAAAAACTAATAAAGTGTATCGAATTCATATTGAGATTTGATATTTTAGATATGACCAATCACTACGGACCTAGGAAATAATTAAGTAAAAACGCTTAATATAAATAGGGTACTATAGCTCATGTTTCCGAAACTTTCTCTAAAAGAAACTCACATAATTGTTTCTGTTGAAATCATTTGCTTCTTTCAAGACATTCTAACTTGTTGACAGTGAATCATTGTTCATACATTACAGTCATGATTTTATTGACAAAATATGATTACTGATATGTTTTATATACGAATATATGACAAGCAACAATTTCTGATATTCCGTATAGTGAATTAATTTGTATATATTACCTGTTATGTTACCTTTTATTGACAATGATGCTGACAATGCTATGTATTACAAACTTTAAAATCTTCTATTCAATTTCTACCACTTATGATGCAGTCTATTTTTCATCACTCTTTCCTACATCTTTCGCAGGTTTTTCACATCCCCCTTCTCTTCGTGGGTGTTTTCCTGCAGTGGAGATACTTTTTCTGTGCATAAAATATCACAGTTTTTTACTCCTCCACGAAAACACTTTCTTCCCTTCTTTTATTTTCTTTCGTATCTTTCTCTCACTTTATGACAAGGGTTAAATGGAAGATGGGACTCTTTAGTCCCAATTTCGCCCAATAAAGACGTTTATTATTATTATTTCATTATTTGGTCCTTATAATAGGTACTTAAAAATTTTTAGCTTATTTATTTTCAAAGTCAGCCTAATTTTAAAAAATTATTACTTATGGTCTATTTTAATTGTTTCAAAATATCTTTAATATTTATCTCACAGAACTGGAAAAGTTGAATCACTAAAATCTTGAAGATACTGAAGTATAAAGCCCTTAAATAGCTTCCTCTTTGACTTTCTTAACTTGTTTCTTAACTTTGCTTATTTATAAGGCATTCAATCTATTCTTGAATTCTAAACTATTTTATTGTCAATTTCGCATCAATAGAAGAATAGCTTAAGTCATTAAGGCCCAGTATTATAACGTATACTTAAAATCGTCTTGAACCTATAATCCCTTTAGGAAACGGTATTGTATTGTTTTGTTAAAGAAAAGATTATTGTTAATATCCATGATTATCTATTATATATTTATAAGTAATCAACTATGATCTTCACTTTAACTCTAACAGCGCATTATGATACGGTAACTAAAGTGATCATTAGTTAACGCTCATTTTGAGTAAACATAATGACGGGTTTGTCTTTTAACCCTCCGTTACTCGCGCGGGGTGCTCCTGACACCCCACGGCAATCTTTTGTGTTATGGCTTGTTCTAACTATATTTCTCATTAATTTGGAAAAACAGTATATTATGACAATATTTTCATTATTTTTCCAATTAAAAAAATATCATATGGTTTTTTAAAGACAAATTTATTGGCTTAGAAGTAAAAAAAATCGTATTTGTTTGAAACAAATAAATATTTAAGAAAATATATTTGTAATATTTTAGGGTGAATTTTAATAATGAATAATAATTACTGCAGTAAGAGGAGTTGATATCACTAGATAAAATTCCGTTGCTGTTTACTGCATAAGGTGAGTTTTGTAGCCGTGAATCATATTTTAATCAAACATTTCTACCCGAGAAAAAAATACATACATGAATGTTCACCAAATTGAATTGGTTAATCAATAATACTGCGTATAGTATAGAGTTAATATGTAACTTTCTCAATTGATAACGTATAGTAGTAGAGACTTGCTTCGATAGCTAAGGTAACTTCGGGCGTGAGTCCGAAAATCAAACCTGAAACAGCTTTTGTCAAAGTCAAAGGCACTACCCGCACGGCTATCCGGAAATCCGAAAATATTAAGCAAAAATATCTCTAACAAAACTTCGTAACGGCAGTCCGAAAACTGAATTTTTTCTATTATCCAGCTATAATTCCATCATACGTATTATTTATTATAATAATTGAATATCATATTTCAATATTTGATAATAAATTTAACTGAAACTTCTCTTAAGTATCAAATTATAGCAAAATGAAGTGTTAACTAGTAAAATATGTGAAAAGATGCCTAAAATGGATTCAATTATGTGTACCAACACGGAAAATGAGGAAGAACTCGACCCTCATATTCGTACTACTTTCAAGAGAAATTGTTTCTTTTTGGAAAAGAAGTGAAAATATGAAGAGGGAACTGTCAATTTACTCTTAAGGATAATTTTAGTATGGTCAGTGGCGTTTGCAAGAACTTTCAAGAAGCCATTGGAAACGAAGGAAGATCATTCTTTAAAAATGAGGAAGATTGCAAACGAAACTTTCGAGAATTTCTAAAGAAAGAATAAAAAGACGGCGATCTCAAATTTATTGAAAAAGTAACCTTTTTCAAGGAAAGAGTGAGGGTAAAATTAAATGAACACTCCCACGATAAAGTTTGCACTATGGTAAAAAATTCATTTCCTTTCTTCAGCAGTTTCCCTTTCCTCAACATTTATCATATCATCTGGAGATTATATCGGAGAGTAGAGAAAAAATTGTGCTCAGTATATAGCTGAAGTTAATCGTAGAATTGCTTAAAAACTTTGGAAAACAAACTGGAAGAGAGGGCTGGATTTGAAGAAGTCAGAGATAAACCCGCAAAAATATAAATATATTCTGAATTTGTCATCCTTAACAGTTAGTCATCTCACGCTCAGCACAATTGAAAAGAGAATTTTTCGTATATCCTAAGATCTTTTGATCGAAGTACGTCTAGTAAAGAAGACGCGATGCGATTGATTCGAAAAAAACAGTACTGTAACTTAATTTTTATTCTACAATGGAATACTTAATGCATTTTCTGTTACTGTTTCTCGCACTATATCATCAGAAATCTCTACTAAGAAGAAAACATGACAGCTTGCCAATTATTATCGCTAATTTTAAACTGCATTCAGCAAATTTCCCATGCACATTGCTAATACATATATTTATGGGTTTACTTTGATAGTAAACTAACTGGAAAATCATTCAATTAGTCGCAGCTATATCGCTATCTCTGCAATTGTCCTGATTTTGAAGACAAATGAGTGGATGAATAAAAACATTTCCTCATTACTGTCGTTGTCACAAAATAAAATTTTGGTGACGGTCAAGTGCGTTGTAAATATTTATGAGGGAAAATGAAAATCGTCAAATTAGAGTGAACACTGCAGAATAAAGCCGCAACATTACAAATAAATCCATTTTTTCAATAATTTTCAATCAAATTGTTCATGATACATGAAGTAAAAACGTTTGAATGTATCGTAACATTTCATTTCTATGTTATTTATAATTTATGCCGAAATATGTGACATCGCATATTATTTTTTTCACGAAAGTTCCAGATAAGAGCAATTAGCGTTGAATTAATTCGATGTTTAAACAAAAAATGTCTCACCCTTTTCGTATTTATTTTTAAGTATAACTGTAAAAATAAATAAAGTATTTTGTATTCAGTTTGCGGATTATTTATTTCTATGAGCCATGTATAAGAAAATAAAAGGGAACTTTACGCTCAATCTATTCAAATTCATATTCCGCTTTCCAAATGCAACGCTTTCCTCTTTCGCTCACAAAAATACCAGACTATGATTTTAAGTACTTCAGTTTTGCTAGTCAATTTACTTGTTAAATCTCATATTCATATTTTCACGTTGAAACGAAAGTATTTTCAAAACATGTAATTCATTTTAAACTTTATCGAATGTGTTTTATGCAGGTTGTTTGTCTATGAGACTATTTTCACATCCAAGATTGTAATTGTTTTAAAAGCATTTTAAAATGGTATTTTAATTTTTTCGTAGTTTAACCAAATAAAATTTAATTAAGTAATTGAATACTTAGAAGTTAATGTCAATTAAATTTTGCATGGGAAGCGATATTAAAAATACCTTACTGTTTCAATTTCGGTATTAGGCACATTACGATTAGAAATTACGATTGTAATAAGAAACAACAAATTTAGTTTGTGCTGAGTTTATTTAAAAACAATTTTGGTGAAAATATATGTTAATTCACGTTTTCTATACTTCCCTCTAACTTGCTTTCTTTATCTCAAAATATCCCGGTGAACCTTTAAAAGGCACACCGAGTGTTTGTAAGTTGATATATAAACAAGCTTAATAGAGAGATAACTCATAGCGTAAAAATATGCTGATGTTTACCCTTTCCTGAATTGAATTATAAGCCATATCGTGTATTATAACTTAAGGAAGATTCTTCTAATGGAGAAATTTGAAATAAGATTGCGAAAATATATTTTGGGTTATCAATTTCCCCTATTGGGGGAATGAATCAAAAGGAAATCCGATCTGAACGAGGGCCAGAATGGGAGACAAACTTTTTCCAACTTAAAGTGAAAGATGATGAGTGGGAAACATTAGAGAAGGGCCAAAAGTAAGAAGATGAAGGAAGGGCGAGGGGACGAATAGATTTACGATGAAAGGAGTCGAAAAGGAGACGAAGTGAGAGGAACGGTGTTAATCGATAGCCCTTTCGCAGTAGCGATAGCTTCGCAGAAGCCCTCGTTCTCATCTCACATATACCTCTTCCCTGTATCGAATGAGAAGCCCGAGAGTAGAGAAAGAAGCGATCGGATGGGCAACTCGAAGAATAAATTCTTTCCGCGCAAAGGAAAGTGGACTGGAAAAGAAACGGAGGAACCTAAGCTCCAGGAAAGTCGACCACTTAACCGTCAACAACTACTTTTTATTTCCTCGGCTACGGACTTTTATTTCAAGGCGAAAAAAAAGTCGAAAGACTCCTTCTTCGTTTTTAAGACACGTTATATGTGGATAGCGTTTCCTATATTTTCCGAAACTTGGGCTATAATTTTGAACCTTTACTACAACGGCTCGAGAATTTTTTATTTTATTGGGGTTCCCGCTAGGGTTTTCCAAGGACGGAATTCTGAATTAAGTTACGCTGTATTTTAGGTTAGTTTACTGTGCCAGTCTTTCGAATCAGAAAACGTCTGAGGAAAAATCGACTTTGTTGCCTTTATTTATGCGCTGACCTCTTGTATAGTAAAGGGTCTCTACGTTCTGAAGAGGCGCTTGTAGTAGATAGCCGAACAAAAACATGGAGCCATGTTCATAGAACTAAGGGCAGGTATTTTATGTTTCAGAATAAAACTAGTCCTAATCATGAACGTCTCACTTCCCGGTTATATACAAATTTGGACTTAATAAGACAACATTTCCCCTTCATTTTCCTCATAATTTAACGATTTTATCACGTAATTCTTCGTCATTTCAACGCGATTTAATATATATTGCATCTCAATCGTTGTCGAATCAGTTTTTTTTTAATATTTTTGGCTCCTCCACAAAATACACTCATCCACATCTTTGTTTCTATCTTGAACAAATGAGTCACAAATACTCAGCTTCGGTCGCTTAGGAATACAAGGTTCCTGTTGATGCGATAAATTTTATATACTTTCGTAATTAAAAGCTACCAAATATAATTAATTTCACAAATGAAACTGAAGTAATGACACAGATTCCAAAAATTAAAGTTGAATTTTAAGAAGGGAAACATTGAGTTCCACTCCCTATTTTTGAAGCAAACATAATTTTTCAACAGAAGTTTTCCATTCTCAGATTGCATAAATGGATGCTTTTCTGACTTTTTCTGCTTCAGAATAATTTACTTATATATTCAAAATCGTGATTCTCTAAAAATATAAGTTTATATGTCGAAAATCCATCCAACCTGAAGAAGAGACTGCCATGGCTAGAATTAAATATTTTATGGCTTTCAATCGTAAATCATCACGTAGTGTTCTGGAGCTTCCTTTTATAACACTCCAGCTGAGAACCTTTGCCGTCAAGGAAAGAAAAGTCGAAAATCTTAACAGATGTGTTTGAAATATTTATGTGATAGTAATTATGAAGCGGATACCAATTAGGAAAGCGAAAAAAGAGGGAAATAAGGGAGTTGCCACGAAATGAGAGGACAATTTTATGGAAATATTCAATGAAATAATTTCCGATCAGTTTGTAATATTCGTTTATAACTTACTCTATGACCGATTAAATGTATGCATTTCAAAGTTATTTATCTGCTCTTTAGAGTATATGATAATAAGCGAAGAAGTTGGAAAAATGTAAGCATGGAGCGTGAGTGAATGAATAGGTAGAGATAGGAGGGTGTGATAGGAAAAGGGAGATTGCCGGAGGGACCAGAAAGTGTCGGATCAGAAAGTGATTACCGATCACTTTTTGATTTACGTTCGGTCATGAGAATTCTATTCGATCCGCCTTAAGGCCTAAGGTGATCGGATATTTCGGGCAAACCTCCATTGCTCCATTTTCCATTAAGCTGATGATTCTGTTGGCAAATACAGCAGTTCTTTAAGATCCGTATGTCAACCATTGAATATTTCATAGAATTAAATAAAAATAAATAAAATAGATAGTATTTAAAGAATAATAAAAATAACAGAGCTGACGACAATTGCAATGCCTTTACTGTAAGCGATCATTTTTGCTGGTTATATTTGACTAAATATTTATATCAAGAAGCAGTTCAACAATGATGTTGGATCATAAACAAATTGATAAATCATTACTTTCGTGTACATTTAGATAAAATATTTATATTGATGAATATCGATGTTGAATTGATACTAAAACACAATTACACTTTCGTGTAACTTTAGATGAAATGTTTATATTGATAGATAGCGATGATGTATTGATACTAACTCACAATTACTTTTGAAAGTTTTGTATTAATATATGTTTTAAATTATGAAAAAATTCTTATAACCCATTTATATTTAAAAAAATCACAACCGATCACAACTTTTGAATCTAGATCCAAGAAATACATAACAATATATGATTTAGTCCTATCATATTTATTCTATGTATTTAGAGCTGAGGTGGGTCAAATTACTCGCAAGAGGGGTGAAGACATTCCTGGAAATTTGATTAAATACTCACCTTAAAGTAAAATTATTCCCATTGCCATAATTTTCTCTAGAAAGGAATTAAACGGTTAAAGTATACTAATTGTAAAAACATTTCTATATCAGTTTTTAGTTAATGTTTCTCGTCATAATCTAGGTAAATTCCTGATCCTACCAACTCGCCAAAGGGAATGAGGCGATCTCCTCAAATTGGCCATTATTGCACCCGCCCCTGATTCAGAGAGACAGCCTCGAAGACATTAATAATATTCACAATATGGAAAATCGTTTTTAAATCACTATATATCGTGAAAATTATAATTGATAATGGTGAAAGTTGATCGTGTAACACTACCAAATTTGAATGAATCACTACATCAATCAATCAAATCAATGAGGAGAAATTTCTGATTGATTTTAAAAGTTGAATTATATACAATAAGATTTGGTACCAATATTTTTATCTTGCGGACATATGCTTTAATTGTATCCACAGTAACTTTCAAACACCAATGACACAGGATTATTTTTTAAATTATTATCCATGGGAGGATTTTTAACGGTAATGATTTTGTTTTTCTTACACGTCTTGATTACCTAGCCTTGCCATAAAAAGTTCTAATGGAGAGTTAGTCAAAAGACTTGTAAGAATAAAATCAACGTGTTTAGACGTTACTTCATGGAAGGCCATCACTGAAGAGAATTAAAAGAAACTTTGTTATTCTTCCACGACTTATTTATTGCGACCGATTCCGCTAGTGGTCTAGCCGGAAGATGCTAGACCACTTGCGAAACCGGTCGCAATGAATAACTTGTGGAAGAATTACAAAGTTTTTCTTATTCTCTTCCAGACTTCTAAGAATAAGGCCCATTAACATGTTGCTATCAAAATCAGTTATCCCAAGAAATTATTTTCGATGAAGAACTTGTATATTTGCCTGCATTAAAAAATATTTTCATTGTATCTCTCCTTTAGAATAGGAATACTCCTCTAGAAAAATGGAAGTCTTGACTTTGAATAATATAATATTTACTAAAAGAAAAAAGATCAAACAGGTTTGGTTCTCAATCCATACATTATCTCTGAAAAATGTAGATGGATTCATATTTTTTATTGTTTTCTGGAGAATTTTCCTCCTGCGTCAAAATTTACGACTCGCAATGAAAGGAAGTGATTCTTCTCTAGGTTTCCAGTCCGCATTTAGAAAATCCTCTGGACGTTACTTTATTCGGGACCGAATAAAATTAGGGATTGTTAGGAGCTGACGAAACTTAAAACTTTTCGGGGATGGATCCGGCTTATGAAATGACCGGACGTTGGGCACAAAACGTCCCACGCATTTCTCTTTTCCTTTTCTACATTTTAATACGCGAATAAAAACTCCTACGTTTCCTCCTTCACCTCCTGGCTCAACTCATTTCAGAGGATGACTAAAAATATTGTGGGCAAGTTTGGGGGAGGGCGGGATACTCTTCCGGATAGTAAGTTTCGCTCACAAAAACGGACACATGCACTAGCAAAAAAATTTTCCTCCTCCCCCCCGTAACCCTTTGCTGGTTAAGGGATAGCGGATGTGTTAAAGAGCTACTTTAGAATGCGGGGCGGAGGAAAGGAGGTACTTTTGGGGCGAAAAAGGCAAGGGTATGGAAGGGTGGGGTCTCTTCCTCTCTGTTTTGAGAGATTAATGAGGTCGTGGATGGGAGAGAGGTGAGGAAAGAGGCTCGTGTGTACTAGTGGAAATAGGAGAGTTTGGAGGTGAGCTGGGCTCAGTTGAAGGCTGGAGAGGAAATGAGTTTGGCCATGCGAGGCCTCTGATGCTTTCCCTTTCTTTCCCCCGCTTCCGTTCCAAAGGGAAAGACGTTGGGAATGCGGGCACGTTCATTTATGAAAATCCTTCTTCCTCACCCTAAAATTTTTTCGGTGTCCCGCCGTGGATTACGAGTATCGAGAAATATGGAATGTCAGAATAAATATGGAAGCTGAATCCAAGCCGGTGCGTGGGCGGTACATTATGTCGAATGACTTGGATGCAACAGGCTCTTTTATTTGTTTCTGCTGTGACAGTTGCCCGTTATTTTCTTGTCCGGATGTAATTTTAGGTTGAAGTTGGAAGGAGACTTATGGCGTTGTTAGTTTTAAGAAAGGTGTGAAACGGGTTTCATGAATGAGAAATTTATAGCCAGCATGTCTATGAATTATTTATAAAAATGTTCATCGACGTGCTTCTTTAGAATGAATGAGATCTTTAAGTGCTTTACGATAGCATATACCTGCAATAATTCATTGCTACGCGTAACTTTCGATAAACATAGGAACATGAGTAATTCATGAGCATTATCAGATGCTCATGGTATTCGAAAAACATTTTTACGCTATATAAGTATGTTATAAATAAAGAGGTATTAATCTAAAAAATACATAATTTGTATATTATATAGCGCTTCCGCATAGCCAAGTGGCTAACGCCTTCGAATTTCATGAATGAGGTTTCGGCTTCAAGTCCCGGTCGGTTCTTACTTACCCGACAATCCGGTCGGATGAATTTTTTTTTTCGATATACCAGTAAATGGCATATAAAAGATTAATTTTAAGTTACCAAAAGAAATTGTTTTAACAGCCGGTTTTGCAACCATGGAACGATCATCAAGGGTTAATTTGAATACGAATTAGTATTCAATAGATTGAGTATGTTTATGAGGATAGTAATTAATATAATAACTATTTTTATAGGGGTTCCCGGATAGCCATGTGGGCAACGCGTTCGACTTCGGCGAAAGCGGTCCCGGGTACGATTACCGGTGGGAGACCATGTGCGAAATGACATAAGCTGTCGAAGCACTTTTAACAATACTACTACTATACTAACTATTTTTGTAATACATACTGATTTGATATATTAAATTCTTTATATTGGAGATTACTTATCACTCCGAAATATATCGTAACATTAGAAAAAAATCAGGGTCATTGTCTATGATTTGTTATCTAAACTATGCTCTTTAACTTTAGCTCTTTACATTGGTTTTTTAAAGACAGCATAACTTTGCATCCTGAAATATTTGTTTTCTAAAAATAGGACTATAAAATCTTGCAGTTTTATATTAAATGACTCATTACTTTTTGAAAATATCTACAGTAAGGTTTGCTCATTATTACATCATTATCTCTCATTAGAAATCGTAAACGTTACTGATATAGTTCCATTGCACCATGGCTTCCTTAGTTGAATGAATAGCTTATCACACAATAATTTCCCTTTATTGAATGAATAGCTTGTTACAGCTGGATGTTATTTTGAAATCAATATCCATAACACTCAGTGGGAAATTCCTATCGAATATCTTTTACAGTTCTTGTAAAGAGTAAGTGAAAAATTTCAACGCAAGCAACTTGTAAGGTATCAATTTTGAGTATTGCGGCAGGAGATTTGCATCGATAACTAACATTTCAATATCTTACTGAAGTCAGTTTCTGTTGTTAAAAGTGATCAAAGGAGAAATGGGTCATTTGACGGCCATATGAATGCTTTAATTGGATTACAGAATCAATTCGTGGATTACGTCCTACAACCGGTTCTAGCTGTTTCCCCCTGCCACACGCCGGAAGGCGGCTTGCAGGGTACTTATGTAGACTTATGTAGATATGAAACGGAATGCCATTTTCCTGCTCGCAGTTGACCTTAAAATGCATCTGGGAAACATTGCAAGTAAATCCGACTGCAGGTTATCGAAAAAAAGGCCATTATATGGCGTTTCAATGATTGATTACAAAGCAGCGGCTAGCAAAACGATCTCTTTGTACTTAAAGAATTAAAAGTGTGAAAAATAGCGACATGACTGAGTTTCGAACCCAGGTCTCCCACTTTTCCCAGAGTGGGAGACCTGGGATTTAACCGCACGGCTTTAGCGTGCACATTAAACACACAATTCCTCAAATCTCTTTCTCCTTACCGAAGTAAGATAATACTCACTAAATATTAAAGTTTTACTTCAATGAGAATTACTTGAAAGTATAAGACTCCTTCATAAAAATGAGTGTATGCTACAATAAGTTAGATTTCTATTTTATACAGAATGTTTCTACGAAGGCGGAATTTTGTGGGATCAATTTAAAAACATCACAGAATCTAAGCAAGGTGGCGGAGGATCTCAGCCTTAGAATGATAAGTCTTGTCTTCACTCTCAGACTTCTTATTCTACATCCTTTGATCACTATCATAAATTTTTATCATAGATATTTTATANGTATATATATATATATATATATATATATATATATGTCCCCTAAAATATTAGTGATCGAAGTCCGTTCTCCATTTTTGGAGTTGTTAATCAACCTGCGTGATTAGCTTTGTAAACTGCGGAATATTCAGGTTTATATTATAATACAATTATAGTTAATAGTAAAAATTCTTGGGTTTGATCAAATTCTTTTTAAGTGTAACAAGATTTTACTCACAGAAATTCTCATGTCAAGGGAATTGCAAATCGCGAAGAAACTAAAAGATACAAGGAAGCTAGGGGAGAAATATTTAAAGTCCTGTTAAAGCCCAAGCTCCGTCGAATCCCGCCAACTCTGCCCCTCTCCTACAGCAAATTACTTTAATGAATAAATTCTCTCTCTCAGTTAATAATCGACCCCAAGGCAATCCTTTCTAGAAAAGGGCCTTTCCTTTCCTCTCTATGTATTAGCTCTATTCACTCCTACCTACTTCAAGAGAGAAATGACGAAGGAAAATAAATATTACATAGACTCTGCCTTTCCTATCTTTCATTCGCTTTCGATCGCTTTCGTTTTAATGATGGATTCCTCAGCGAGGAAAGAGATGGGGCGCCTAGCCAACGAGAGCCTCTCCCTAGGTTCTCAAAGGAAACCCTTAAACTTCCGTTCATGCAAGTTAAGACCAGAAATTGAGTGGAGTGTTATTGGCGGAAGAGGGCAGATACTCAGGAGGGAAAAGGTCACGGGAGATTAGCGAAGAAAGAAAGCTTTTCGGTAAAGTTGGATCCGACGAAAAATGGCGGTCAAAGTACATTTAAGAGCATACGATTCATCATCACAGAAAATCTAACCTGGACTAAACATATAAATAGTAGCATCCAGAAAGCAGCCGCTGCCAGATCTAGTCTGCTCCCTCTCCTCAACCGAAAAAGCAAATTAATAGCAAAAACCAAACTCAGGTTAATAAAGTCATACATCTTACCAATTCTGACATACGCGGCGGTAATATGTTGCAACACCACTAACAAAAACTTAAACAAACTCACCATCTTCTACAAAAAAGGTATACGACTAGCTGTGTGTAGCAAAAAAATAGTTCCAATTAAAGAAATATTACGCCATCACCGGACTCCAAAATTCTCAGAACATTTACTGGCCATATGTAAAACATTCTCTAGGAAATTCCAAACAATCAAGAATCCCTTAATACAACATATATGGGACTATACACCAACTGTGCGTCGAAGAATGAAAAGGATCAAGGAACCCAAACGTATACATAATCTGCTGGAGTCACACACCAAGAGGAAATGGGGAATGGAAAAGAAGGAATAAAAAAAATGTAAATAATTAGTTTTAGTTATACCTTCATCATCTAGTTTAGTTTAGGTTAGGTTAGATTACTTCAAATATAAGAGCCTATCTCCACTACTTCCTAAAATAATATTATAAATATAAATAATTCTATTAGCCTTATTCGGGGGTTATAACTGCCTTAGAGGGTTTCCACCGCTCATAATGACTTCCTTGAAGCCGATGAGCAACAAAACAAAAGGGTCAGACCGACCACCATCGAGTATTTAACCGGTGATAATTACCGGTTGCTTTCAAGCGGGATTACCTTTCATTAATGTGTTTTGAATGTGTAGGGTACTTATTATGAAGTATTCTACTTCAGCGCTAAGTAATTCGAATGAATGGAGTAAAGTAAACAATACGATTTAAGAACGGTTAAAATTTTCAGAATCATATCGTAGACTCGTATAGCCGACACGGAGGTTGCAATGAACATATTAGAGATGTATTTGATGAATATATATATATAT
>KZ308841.1:127188-185672 GCA_000376725.2 Ladona fulva
AGCTATTAGGAATTTATTCAAACTATGGCATTGAGAAACAAGTCTTGGTCAATATAGCCTATTTATAAATCTGCTGAATTTGGAATTTGCCACAAATTGCAGGGGGGAATTATTTATAACCTACGTTAAAATGAAATTGTTAAGGTTTGAAAGAATATAAATGTAACGAAATTTTGAATTGTATCAACGATATGACTTCCATTAAAATTCTTATGAGTTGCTAGTCTCTCCAGACTAATCTTAGAGTTCCTATTCACACTAATAGAAACGTAAAATAGAAACGCAAAATAGAAAAATCTAGTTTGATAAAACAGTATCTGATAAGAGAAGAATTGAAGGATCTGAGAATGTTACACGAGTAAAAGATATAAAGATTAGGAAATATGAAGAAAATAAAATAGAATATACCATATATAGGAAATAAATTAATTGAAATTAAGGGAGGGTATTTAAAAATGCAATGTAGCTATGGGTATATATTAGTTTTGCATGCAATCCTATAGAAATGAAGGGGTGTTAGAATACGTATATCATCTCTTTCGAAAACGCATTATTGGAAAATTTATGTATTAACATTTAAAAATTATGGCTGATGGGACAGTAATGACGAAACTCGTGCCATACTACGTAAACAAAAAGCTGATTGTAAATAGACTTTTTTAAATCTCATCATCATACGCATTATTTGATTTGAACATCTCCAGTAAAATTAAGTTTTCTATTTATTTTATAGATTTACATGCAGTGATTTCACAATTTTCGAGTGAATTTCAAAGGATAACAAATAACAACAGCTGTATACATGAGTCTATGCAATATTAACAAATCAAAACAGCAAACTCAAAGCTATATTTAAAAGTACAAAATTATTTACATAAAATTGTTTTCTAAATTCTTTTAAGAATGAGTTACACGACATTATGAAAGTATGGAGATAGGTAGATGAAGGAAAGATCCAATTTTACTAAGGTTTCTTTTAGGGATCTTATGGAAATCTAATTGATTACCTAATCCGTATCTAGCTAAGTAAATCTCTGTAGGTGTGCTACAAAATTTTTAATATACTAGGAAAACAAATTAGAAACTATTCTTTTCCATGAAATCTTTCTTGCGACGAATATTACGAAACCCTTCTGCAATATTTACTATTATCTTACGAGATTCCCTGCTCTATGATGTATTGCTCTCTTTATATAAAACCTTTAACTTTACTTAATATAATAAACTACACTGTGCAACATACTATGGCAAATTGATTACGGTCAAAATATCTTCGAATGACCTCGGCTTGCAAATTTCCCCGTAACCTTGTAGTAAAACTTCTGAGATTATCGATTTATTTCATCAATAAGAACGACAGCTTACTAAAAAATGTCCACAAGCCTCCTTCCATATAGGCCCAGTTTTGCCTCCCGTAACATTTGTAAGGGAAGGTTAAACCTCTTCCTTTTCCTCTCCTAGGATCATGTCACTCGGAACGCACGACTCGACATCAGGAAAATTATGAGGGATTCAGGAGGGGAATCAGTTTTTGCTCCTCCCAATGATCAATCACCGCTATATATATCTTTGGGGGAATAGAGTCCAAAATTCTCTTGCCATGAACATTTATCTTATCTCTTCTTTCTCCCATTCTCTTATTTCCTTCTTTCCTTTGAGTTTCGTGTTTTGACGAAAGTCATACTTTCCTGAATCTTTTGCCACTCGTCTCGTCCTTTGTGAATGTGATGGGTGAAGTGCTTCTCGGTTGCTTTTGAAATTTACATACTACATATTTTCCTGAATGTGTTCCTTTATTCATCAGAACATAATAAATTGAATCGATCAGCTAAGTTATATTCTTATTTTCAACATTTCAAATCTTGAGGGTGGTTCATTCAATCTGGGCTCAAATGCAGCTTTAGGCTCACATTTAATTTCGTGCAATTTTTATTACATTTATTGTGAAATATGGGAAATTTTTCAAATAATTTAGGTATCAATTAATGAAATGAAATACTTATAGTGATGAGCGCTAGTTACATGATAATATTAAAAACTTAAAAGGAGTTTACCACCCTCTCGTAGTTTAAAGTCATATACATCTTAGGGCACTTTGATACAATCAAACCTTACCTTTGGCTTACTTTGTTGTAATATACGAATCTTTAGAGCTCAAAAGTTGTATCCCTTCATGGATAATTCATAAAAGATTAATAATTAAGGTGATTTATGATTCATAGATCATTTACCATTGCCTATATTATAATGAGAACGTATTCAAACCAAATCGTTAATTGAAGATTATTCATTTGGTGATGAATATTATGTATCCGTTGAATGTAATCATTATCTGTAATATAACCACTAATTGGTGAATGTTCCACAGTCACATCCATCCTCATCTACAAACGGAATCCCAAATAATACATTGATAATTGATTGATATTTAATGCAGTCAATGCAGGACTGAGACGATGAATACTGAAAAATGCCATATATGCCTTCTAAAAATGCATAGTTATCGACGTTTTGATCACAGGAGTAATAAAATTGTTCCCTATAACAGAACGTAATTTATGATCGTTTCCCTCCAACTCTGATCCGCATTTTTTCTCAAATTTGGGACATTTATAGATGAGAATAAATCTTTGAGTTGCATATTCATTATAAATTAAGACTAGCTTTTGAATGTTGAATAAGCTGGCATAAAATAACAGTTAAAAGTTTATTTTTTCTACGTTAAGGATGTTGAATTTTAGCTATTAATTTTAAGCGTAGAGGCAATCATTTGTCTTTTATGTGCAATGCCACCTATTGTCTCTAATCCACCGTCATTTTAATTGTCAATATGAGTGAAAATGAAAGTTCTTAAATTTTTTGTGAGAATATTTTTTCTGGCATGTGCATAATTTTTGGATCGCACGCAGCGTTGGGTTCATCAGTTTGACTTCGTAAATCACCCAACCTATCTTACCTACTTCATCAATTTTCATTCCCTTTGCGCTTTTTCCCGAAGGAAAACAGCAACAGTATGACTTCCGCGAACAAGCTAAACTATGATAAATGTGAAAATGGTTGGTATAGATAAGATAGAGTCGATGAGGAAGAAAAATAAAGTAGTCTTCGTTAGGTTCTTACTTTAGGAGAGCAATTCGGGCATTGCGATAGATGTGTTAACTTTTTAATAGTAAGTTTTGAGCACGCAGTTATACGGAATGCCGCTTTCAATTGTCATATAAATTATATGACATCACCTTAAATAAGTAAAAGAAGGTTGGAATACGGCTGTTTATGATTTAAAGGTTTAAAAACACTCCGTAAGCAGTCTTTCGGCAAGCGGAACTCGCGGAAGAAAGGATGTGGAGACCCCCTGAGGATGGAGGCTTTCTCTCCGAAATAATCAGTGGGCCTTCCAGAAATCGGTGATCCAGAGCTTCCCGTTTGTCTATGAGCGCGAGTTCCGCTTGCCGAAAGATGGCTTACGGAGGGTTTTTAAACCTCTAAATCACCTTAAATAGTTATAATGCGACAACAACCGAGTAATTTACTATGGTTAATTGTTCATTAAAGATAAAATGACACATAGTAAAGGGCAGGAGGGTTAATATGGATGCCTTAGATAAGTGGTGTTCAAACTTTTTAATGGGCAGGGCAAATAGCACTTTACTCGGGGGTCGGCGACCCAAAACTTTGTAAATATGTTTCAGGAACATTGTATGTTTTGACAATTCTTTATCTTATCCTTAATAGTATCAATAATATTTTTTTGACGTGAAACAAGCGAGAGGAAATTGATTATTATGGGTTATTTAGATTATCCCCATCGATTTACTAATGATATAGGCTATAAATAAATTGGCGGACCAAATTAATGCATGCGGTGGACGTAGTTTGCCCATCACCGCCTTGTGGAGAAGCTCTGAGAGTGTGACATACAATAATGACACACTTCAGCCAAATAAAAACAAAAAATCTACTACTTCACTGAATTTAATATCCATTGAGAATATTTACTACGTATGATGTAGCCACACTTGATGCAACGTTCAAAGGAAAACTTATTTGAGGAGGAAGATTTGGGAAGGGAGAGAAAAAGTCGAAAAGGAATCGAAAACGCAGGGATAGAATCAGTGAGGGAAGACACCTTGGAAGAGTAATCAAGCACTGTTTCAAGCCTCGTTGATGCCGTTGGTCTTTTTTGAGGGCCCCAAGGAGTATTGGGACGGTAAGGAAGCGGAGCGAGCAACCACGAGGAATTGATGCAGGAAGCCTTCGGATGGAAAACATGCGATTGGTCCAGAAATCCTCAGAGAAAGTCGCTGTGCAGGTATACGATAAATAGGACCCAAAGGGTAGCAAGAGATCGGAATCAGTCTACTGCTCGGATTGATTTCTTTGTCCCAGACGTGGAAGAAGAAGGAGAAAGACGTTGAGAAAAATTTACCGAGAAAACGGTTTACTTCTAAATTCGAAGAGTTGGACTGTTTTTAGTTTAGAAGCATTAATATTTTTTACCTATTTATCACATTATAACTGTAAGAAATAGAAAAGTTTATATGACGGCACGCCCATACGAGTAATTTGTACTAAAGCGAACATAATTATGCGTCTAAGCAACATATAAGATCGTATAATCAATTGATTATGGTTACTAAATAGAAACCCACAAAGTAACGTAAGGAAAGAAACTGGGACCTAGCTATTTTCAACATTTTCTCCATTTGATTGTATGTTATTCGTGGCAATTCGTATCTCTTAATATTCAGCAATGATTCACAAGTGGAAAATTTATTTCCTGAGCAAAAAGGTTTAGAATATGAAATTGGGAAGCTCTTTAAATTCGCACATTTCCACTTTTTCGCGGAAAGCCCGACTTTCTGATACAGAGAATATATTCGAAGTAACTCGAAGCGTAATTGAATGCGAGAATTCCTTTTGAAAGAGGGGCTTTTAATTGCGAAACAGGGCGATGTGCATCATTTTGTTAGTTTTAATATCGGATTTCCTTAAGCTCTGTGTGCTCTCTTTTGTGGGCTCAGGCGATAAAGGCAAAGCATTCATTTAGTGGAACCTTGTTTTATCCTCTTATGTTGATAGTAAATTTATGAAATCAGAGCAGAATACATACTGCTGCATTATCGTGCTGTTCTGAAAAATTCTAATTTAGTCACATCTTGAAATAATTTTATGAACGAGAACTTTTCTAACGACGATCGCAGCACTTCATTCTCGATGAGTAGATTATACGTCGCTTCCTTTTCACTATTTGAATCAATGCTATCTCAGTTGCAACATTCGTCGAGATTTATTCTTAATTGATCTGCTTTTTTAAGGTTTTTTTTAAGTTGAGTTTTCGCGTTGCATAATTAAACAATCAACCGGAACGTGGCAGGCTCGGGTTCGAATTCCGTTTTTTTCAGACTTTTTTAATGTCAGTTCCTCTTTGGAGATACGCCTAGGTGCACGCCTTATTGTGCAGCATTACCTGTTTTCTTAAATGAACTAATTGTTTGCGGTGACCAATTCATCATTACTATACTAGAAACTGCTGTGAAAGGGTAGTTTCTTAAACAGATAGTAGATAGAGATAGACCATCTTATTCTGATGGTAGATTTTTGTGATTATATCGAAATAGCAACATCGATTAATAAGATTCACTCACTATCAAAAACTACGGTACGACATCTAGAAAAAAATACATAATGGTAATTCTTTTACATCATCAAATTAATGGTAATATTATAAGTTGTTTGGTATATATGTTGGTGGAATCACAGCAATGTTATATTCAGAAAGACTGTGAAAGGTAGTGGGTAGTGAGGTGGTATCGCAAAATGTATCCAAAATTACGAAAAAGCATGAATTTGAAATGGGAAAAAGTGTTGGAAGAAGATCGAAAGAGAAAGGGATGTCACAGATGAATTTCCCACAATCAGACCCTACACCCTAACCCAACACGAATCCTCTACCAAACCTCTCTCCACCAAAGGACGTCCCGAACAATTTTATTTTTAGTTTTCAAATCAACGAGTGAAAGTTTTCCGTGGTTAGCATCCTTCCCTTATTTACCTGGTCTCTTTTATCCTTTACTTTGACATTCTTATTCATTTCCTATCTCCATATTATATCATCTTCTATGGAGGACATTCTTCAGGAATTCGATGAATTCTGATTTAATTACTGAACATCGCCATACAAATGGCATTTCCTTTAATCTAACATTGAATTTCATTTGATCAAGTTAATCTTTGTTCAAATCATACGTTCACTATTTTATGTATCTTTGGTAATAACAATTGTTATTGTTATTACACTAGCATATACATTGCCAATTGTTCAATTATCACGCTGCTATCACAGTTATCGGCATTATCTTCACAACATATCTGAAACAGGAGCTAACTATAAACTACTAAATAGCTTTATTTTCATAGAAAGAGGGTTTTCGTGATAAAAAATTAGGACGAGGTGGTGAAAGTTGTAAAAGGTCTTAAGACCTACATTTATGTGCGTCGCTGAATGCTCTCCTTATTCTTTGGCCCTGAAAGATTTTGCCAGATGTTGTTTGAGGTCATTTCAAGTCCATGGGAAAGGGTTGGGAGTTTATAGCATGTTTGCTCTTCTTCTTCCTTGTTCTCCCCCAAGAAGAGATTCCTTTAGCATCGGAGGAGAAAATAAGTTTTACAAAAACGCTGCTTTATATTTTAAATTCTATGCTTTTAAAAACCGTAATGGAATGATTGTGAATCACCACTTTTATTTATAGTATAAAAATAATTCATGCTAATGGATAAAAATAACGTATGAGTGTGGAATTGCAATAGGCTAATCCATATATGTTGCCATATTAAATATAATATCTAAAAGAATATGTTAATAGTTTAAATGATCTTCGCTATTCAAATTTTCGCGTTTAAAACTTTTATTAACCTCATTAGAGATCAGTATAGAAACTACCTTATTCAGTATAGAGGATAGATTAACCCTGTCGAATGACTTTGATAAAATTATGAAATGGTGCGATGTTTAGCAATTAGAGCCAAATATAGACAAATGTTCAGTTGTTAACTTTTTTTATAGATGAATTATTTTCGTCATTCATTTCATTTCATCATTTTATAGATGAAATATTTTATAGATGAAATTTGCTTTTTAGGCCTCATTATTTTCCTCTTGCATGAAATTTTGAGACCAAAAGATACATCATGTAAAAATAAAATTTTAGGATTAAATTATGACTACTTAATTTATTTAGGTGCATTTAGTTACATTGTATTTTGGCTTTGATTTTGTGCCGATGAAAATATAACGTTTTGCAAAGAGGATTTGCTCATATAATTCTTTCCCTGACAGGCGAAAGTCTTTGCCGACGTGACACCTGAGCTCTAAGAGGGACCAATCTGAGATCATATGCAGGCATGCCATCCAATTAAGTGCGCGCCCTGCGGAGATAGATTTCAGCTCTTGATGGATGACGTATCGGTTTTGATGCGATGAAAGGGAAGATGGAATGAAGAGGTCAAAGGATGGAACTATTAAACTGAGCAAAGGAAATGAGAAATTGCCAAAAGCACAGCTTCTCAGTACCTCATATTTATTCCACAATGGTAAATATCCATCAAATTTCGGTTTTATATGGGGCTTTTATGTGGAAGAATTTATCCCTTCTCTTAATGAAATTTGCTTTTTTAACTACGACAGAAAAACAAAGCTATAATACGTGTTGTACGTATTAGATTTAGACTATGCGTGCATTTTTTTCTTCATTGGTAGTCTCCTTCAGTAACTTTAGTCTAAATTCCTTTGTTTAAAGGAAAAGAATCGGTGTTAGCATGTAAAAGTAATTTCTCTTCTTGGTAAAGCTAATTCTAAAAATTCTGGATCCTACCGTAATGTACAAGATCGATGACAATGATCATCAAAATTCCAGGAAAGTCAATTTCATAATCAACTTTTTTACATAATGATCAGAAATTCAAAATCAATCTATATTTAGATTTATAAATAAATCAACGGAAACTTATTAGTTTACTAATTTTAATACTAACACACGAGTTTTCTTGCGGTTTCGAAATTTAATAATTAGAATCTAAAATTATAATTAGAATAAAATATTCCTTCCTTTATTTTCCTTTTAATTAAATTCAGGAGCACTATCATTCGGCCTTCTCACTTCCCAATATTCCGTCTCCACCGTCGACGGGTAGCGAGCTGTGCACAGCATCTTAGTAAAGTGAAAATGCAGACGGATGGACTTTTTGCTATACCTGGAAGTGAGGTAAGCTGGAATCGTAATTCAATTTTTATTACGGACGAAAAAGAAAAACGAACTAAGACTGAATATGGAATGTTAAGGATGCCTAATTGTACCCTTTGAGTAGGACCGCTTCGGGTCATTGAACTTTAATCTTCATTCAATCATTAAATGGTCAATGAACATATCGGCAGAGAGAATTGCTTGATGTGTAAACACTCATATTTATACTTCCGACTAACATAAATAAAAATTTACGAGAATAATAAAATGTCTTTCTTTAATTTAAATAATTTAATAATATTACTTATCTTGATTTGTTATTTTAATGTTTTTCTTAAAATGAGATGAGAGAAACATAAGAGGGATTACAGTGTGGAATAGACAAGGCGAGATCTCTTCTCCGTAAATTTCCACTAATTCCCTTTCCTTAAATGGTAGGTTATGAATGCGAAGAGGTCTCTAATATGCCGCCCACTTATTTCTCCACATGCTGAATCTAGAAAGTTTCATGGGAGATATGAAAATTTACCTTAAATATTTTGATTTTCATAACATTAGTTCCACCATTTTATTTTAACTCTCACACTTCGGAAATACGTTTATTGATAATAACAAGTAATATTAAATTTTGTTTATTGATAATAACTAAAGAATACTTTCTCCGATTAAAGATTGCTGAAATACTAATATCAAAATTCGTTTAACTACTCGTCATACTGTCAAGTTTTTTAATAATATTCAGTGACTTTTTAATTTTGGTCCTAGTTTGTGTCTCGGATTTGTTAACATCACGATGTGATGCGATCGTGAAATTTCATTGAAGAGGGAGCGTTGGCATTCGAGCGGCGGAAATTATCAGTTCAAGAATTATGACATTTGGTTTTCATTTTATCAATTTCTTAGTTGAAATGGACTATATTCTATTTATAATCTGAGTCATCATATGCATTACCTCTTCTATATCTTTTGACACGTTCTTACTCGCGCTAATTTACACCTTTAGATGAAATGAACATTAAAATCTCCTTATTTTTCAGATTTTATATTGGGATTATACTGAATAAAAGGTGTTTTGCATAGAAACTCAACACTTATCATTTATTAAGTTTCATAATTCACAATAGTGCCAAGTTAAAGGATATTACTTCCCTAATATCATCATAAACTCTCTTTACTTGCATATATCTTTGTTCTTTTTATCTTCGCCTAAACTGGCCGTTTTAACCTCTCGGTTCTCATCACCGAAGTTTCTTTCCGAAATATTTTCTTTTCATCTAGAATCAGCGATGTTTCTTGGTTTCTTTACTTGGTTCTTTTATTGAAAGCTTCTTTTCTCTTCCTCCAACGCAAAGAAAACTCATCTAACCCTGTTTTTCCTTTCTATTCTTTCACTTCAAGTAAACTTTCGTTATTCTTAGAATTTACAATCTTATTTAAAATGAATTCCAATCATGTGGCACGACATAGGTCGGGATTTTCCTTGGGAATAGTTTCCTTCAGAAATCTCATTACGTCTAGTAAAATATATATTTAGAGAATCACCGGCGCTTAGTTTCGTGTTATCTTCTTTTCATAAGGAACAATGGTTCCCAGTGGTATATTTCCACGTCTTTGCCAAAACTATCTTACAAATATTTTTCTTAGGATTACGCTCCCTATTTTTAATATCAAATCTCATAGATCATTGTTTGATATGAGTAATAGGAGTAATTTTTTTAAAAGTGCTTTGACAGTTGAGGTCATTTCGCGCATGTGCCCTCACCAGAATCGAGCCCAGGACCACCTCCACCGAAGGCATATGTCCACTTGACTGTAAACACTGATCTGAAGCAGGATATACTATTTGTGAATATTTCACATTGAAATTTCACAACTATGACGGTTTGGAACTTGAAACTCTCCGGTATCCCGGATAACCAAGTGGGCAGCGCGAAATGACCAAAGTTGTCGAAGCACTTTTAATATCATTATTATTATACTACTTGAAGGACCTCTGTTAAAATACCTTTACGCTTGAATTTATTTCATAAATAAAGCTTGGTACTCTAAATTGACCAATCTAAGGAATTTTGTTATTCTCCTAAGTTACTAAATTAATAATTACGAGGCTCGACCCATGATGTGCGAAATTCATAATAGGAAAATAAGATGTGAAAAATCAATTTAATGGGAAGTCTCATGATTATTTATGGTTATTTTATGGATGTTATGGAAAAGAATGCGACCTTTGATTTTCCAAATTACCATTTTAAAAATTGATACGGAACTTTAACACTATTGCGGTATTTTATTCCATTGTTTCGAAAATGAAAAAAGGTCGGGACAGTTGATGGGGCTTTTTAATTATGCACTGAATTACTGCAAAGAATAAAAATATATTCTGTATGTCCAACAGTCGGCTGGAAGTTTTCACTTGAATCCTTTGATATGACCCATTGCGAAATGAGTGTCTAATAAAAGCCGAAGGACTCTCTCAGGAAAAAGAGAATTATGGTTCAGACACCACAAACGCTAAGGTATTAAAATTTTATATAACTCCTTGGATTATTTTTAACTCAAGAGAAACTGAGTATTTTTACATTTTCGGACAGCCGGAAGAAGAAAAAATTTTATTCCCATTCCAGACGCTTGTGTATATTTTATGCTTCTAAGAGTGGGGTCGTTAATTTATTTTCGAATTCTGCGCTGTGCAAAAGACGGCTTTGCGAAGGTAAGCAATTCACGATAAACTTTACTCAATCGTATTCTCCGAATGGTCATCGTCGTAAAGATAACATTTTTAACCGCATTTTATAAAAGGTTCGACTTCTTTCAATGACTAGAATCATACAATGAAAGAACTATTACTCATTTTACAGAAGGCTTAACAATAATTTCCTTGTTTAACGACTGTTTTCTGCGAAAGTAGTTAGTTTTTTAAGTGACATGTATAAAGAAATGCAGTAAAAAACTGACTGTTCTTTAAAAGTGAGATACGTTTAAAAGGGCTTTTGATAAATAATTGTTTCCAGCCTTTTTTTATATACGAATACATTTTGTGATAATTATACAGAGATTCATGCTGAATCACTGCCTAAAATTTCTAATCAAACAGGAATGAAGGCTATTAACTGTTTCATGCAAAGATTCTCATCAGAATAATAAAATAACACGCAATATCAGATTGTACGGATATCGCAATCAGAATAACGCAATGTCTAGACGATGTCAGAAAAAAATGGGCACGGACTAGAGCAGCAATTAATATTTCTGAAGTGCATCGTTTACAGAAGTTCTTCTTTCTGTTTTTTTCAATACAAGGAACATCGCACGCAGGGGTTTCGTTGCTTTAAATATTGGCTGTGTCATTTTTACATTAGGATCCACAATAGGATTGTACCTGAAAAATGTTTTTCTNCTATGCATTGATGTTAGCTTAGGCTTCGTCCAGCGTGGATTATTTCGCTCGCGCATGCTCTTAGTCGGTACGTATTTAGCTAAACGCATTTTGATACGTTAACTAAAAAGACATGGTTGTAGTGAAGGTATTTTAATTTCATGAAGATTGTGAAGATAGAGGTTTAAAAAAAAGGCATGTATGTACTTAAGAAAATACAAATGTAGAAAGGGCGTTTGTTGGGTATCAGCCGATAGCTTTAAACCAAAGTAAAATGGGAGGAATTAGCAGGATTTAAGTTCTGCAGAGAGCCGGCTCCTTGGAGAAGTTTCGTAATCGCAGATTTAGGTAGTTTTCTTGCAGAAATAAGGAAGTGTAAATCTTTAGAGCGAACTTTTGGAGGGTATAAAAGGCGATTTTGCTGTAAATAGTGGTATTTTAAGGAAATTGAGAATTTTTGGTAAGGACAAGTAATCGGAAGAATGCACTAGAAAATTCTCGCTGAGACATGGAGTGAAACGCGTGAGGATTTTTTCATAGTTCATTTTAGAAAATGATATTGCGGACAAAGTATTATATTTATACTATCTAACAGATCTTTTCATTTAATCAAAGTATACCTATTCTGGTGATAAATTAAAAAAAAAATTGGTCAATTCTATCTTTCTGTCCTTGAACTTGGATGCTCTGTTATAATTTCCGCAATTTTTTCGAAACAAGGAAAATGGAAAGCATAAGATCTTTCTGCAAAGAAAATGGATTTACGTAAGTGAACTTATCTTAAGAATGATTCATATATCTAGCGTATTTAGAGATGTTTCTTGAGATGTACCGTAAGATTTTGCTACATATTTACTAATATTTTATTTATTAGGAGTAAAATTTTACCTTTCTTCACAAAATATTCTCTCTCATCATCTTATTGCTTCTATTCATGTTTGCATTAACCAAATTATAATCGAACATTTCTGGCCGTAATTCGTGGAAAGATATTTTGAAAAAGTAAAGAATATATAATTTCCACAGGACACACCTTGTGGAAATTATGAAGTGATCTTTTCTTTTTCGTAACTTAATTAATTATTATTTGTTATAAATACTCAAGTATTTATGTGACTGTTTGCAGGCTTCTGGTCATATGATTAAGATTTTTCCACATGTGACTGGCAGTTAATAATATGGATAGCGAAAATTTAGTACTTGTTCGCTAATTCAGATAATTTTCCAGCGGGTTTTGACTGAAGTATAATCGATTCGCTTTATCATCTGTGTCTCTTCTTGGAGACTCAATTTAAGGTTAGATTGCATTAAACGGAGAGAGGCTAAACATTCATACGCTACTGTCTCTAAAGATACACCTACAACATTACCAAAATATATATATCATCCAAATGCAGTAGAAGTTCCGTCAAACGATACCTTAATTGGATAAAAGCTTTTAGTAGGATTTCAAGCATTGTTGCATTCATCTATTCCCTATATTACTTAACATTTATATTTGTCTATAAAACACTATTCTTTATTTAAAAAACTGCGATAAAAAGTGAAAGGAATAACAAATAACCCTTTTTTGAATGCAGACAGGACAATTTATCAGTTCTTTTAATCATTTCCCCGCGCTGGAGTCACTCTCTCTACTAAACCAAACTCTCTTCACATTCTGTTAACTGAGCTACGCGCATGACTGGCCAATGCGAAAAAATAAAGAGAACGGTGATGGACTACACAAAGGACAGAATTTCGAGAGGCACTTTAAAGTTTTTGTCGGCAGAGAAGGAAGAGAAAATGGGACCCGGATAAAGTGGGGTGAAAACGAAGAGGAAAGTTGTGTGTGAAGGAGGGTATCAAAAGTGCGATTCCTCTTTAAGCGGCACTAATGAGCTTCCTGTTAAAAGCGATCCCAACACTTTCTTTACCTCGTTTCCTCTCTCCTTGTCCTTTCTCTTCTCCCAAGCCGATTCCCTGAGATGCGGATCCGGAGTTACGACAAAGTTTAACGGGAGAGTGAGGGTGAGAAATTGAAGGGTGGCCAAAGTGGAAGGGAGTGAGAGATCGAGATAGTTAGCCCGGTAAATCGACATGATTTGTTTTTTGCACGCGAAAGAATGGGGGATGGGTTTCCCCGAGAAACTTTGGTAGAAATTGTAATCCTTTTGTTGACCTTTACGTAATGGGAATTACAACTTCGTCCGCATTTTCATAATCTAGAGGGATTTTAACCCAGAGGAAGGTCATGAAAAGGTTTTGTTTTACGCTCGACTAATTCTTCCTTCACTCGGTGGAATTTACTGACACTTTCATAATGAAAATGAGCCACGGAACTTTGCTAAAAGTTTCGTACTCGGTTCATTTTCATTATGACTCGTAACGTTGTATTAAGTTGGACATTTTTGTAACATGGCCAGTTTTAGGTGAGGTACACCTAATTTCGAAATGTTGGTTACTATTTGGATTTTATTGTTATATGAAGACAAAGCAATCTAATAAAAATATTTTCTGGATGGAAACAGGAATATCCTAATTGCATCTATTTTAATACAAGTAATTATTACTATTTACGAGCACAAACAGTCATTCCCTAAGAGGAAAAATCCAATAAGCTTGGACTCAAACCTGTGACATTGGGGTTGGAGCACTCCAACCACTTCGCCACCACGGCCGGTGTATACCATCATTGTGTGTATGCCCGAGAAAATCGTTAGAAAAAAAGAAATTCTATTTATTTGGTTTACTAAATATGTTTATTTGGTTAACTAAATATGTTTCCGTCAGGAAATGTATGTAATCACAAAGAAAAAAAGCGAATGGGTGGAATCATTTCATGTTATTTTATTTACCATTACTTTGAAATTTAGATATGAGATATATTTGTGTAAATCATACGTTAAGTTATAAATTTGAGGATAAGGTCAGTAAAAAATCAGTTGATTTTTATATATGTACTTTCTTGGCAGCATGAAGAAAATAATGTAAACGTAGACTATTCCACTATCAGTAAATACTAGTCATTTTGAGAATTTAAATTAAAGCTCCTGTGTAAACTTTTCGAAATATCTGCATTATTCAATTCTTTAAGGAACAGATGGCAATCATTTTTTGAGATATAACTTTGATATAATAAATACTCAAGTCATGAAAGCGAAGGGAAATATTTAATCAAATATCTCAATAATAAAATTTCAAGGTTTCGCCTAATTTGTACCTTTTATTTCGTCGTCTTAATAAGAACGAGAGACGCGTCTTTCTACCTAATTATATTCAATTTTTTTATTTTTCAAATATCCCTGGTTGATACCTCCAAATTAGCTTCTTAAGCTCTATTGCATTTTTTAATATAGTTTTTCCCCTTTCATATTATTCTTATGTTTTCTGAATTTCTCCCTTCCACTTTTTACTTTCCCTTTGCTCTATCTCCCAAACTGTTTCCGTTTACATCCTAATACGATCAGGATTAGCCAATTAAATTACACTGCAATCTCCGATTTCTCTCTGCTCGTTTTCATTTCTTCCTCTCCTCTTACCGAACCCTACAATTTCCAGCATTTCATCTGTGATTGTCTTATTTATTTAACATCGTTTCAATTTCTCATTCGTACCGGTCTATTCCCTAAATTTCTTCGATACCAAACATTCTCTTGATACCCTTTCCCCAAACTGACTCACTTCGAACTTCATTGACCTTCTTTCTTCATATGCCTTCTATTTTGATACCCTTAACTCTTAAGGGTTTCTTCAACAGGAAACCTATCTTGTGTAATCATTTTCTGTGTTACTTATTAGGGTATGAACAGCTCACTACCATCCTATTTAGGCTTATTTTCCTTCTCGGAGACCTCTTCGGCCTTCTAAGAAAGACTTTATTGGTGTCTCTAAAGGAGTAGTCTTCGATATTAAAAGTCTAAGTGGGTGCTCAGGTTTCAAGTGTTTTAATTTTCCTTCGTATTTGAAACAAGGTTTATTACCTTCTAAAAGCTGCTGCGTATGAATACATATGAATCCATCCGGAAGTTAGAACATTAAACATCGGATGTTGAAGATATCAAGCTGGGTGTTTGTTTTTATTCCAGGTTGTTATGAAGTTTAATTAATAAGCAAAGATTAAACTCCTCGATATAACTTAATAATTTAAGAATTATGAAGGAGAAATATTATTTTCAGTGTATGCCCAAATTATACATCGACTTAATCTATTAAAACTTACATTATAAACTCAACTCATTTAATGTATTATTGATACAGAATAAATTCGATGCATAAATAAATTTTGGCAAAATAATAAACTAATCAGGCCTACAATTTCAAGTTTCAACATGATTTCCTTACTATGCATGATGAGGTTTGCCTACTGGTGTGCCTTAAAAATGCCTATCTGCAGAAATAAGAGGTAGAATTGTTACAAATACAAAGGAGAATTAAATCCTTTGAAAGAATAACACCCACTTAAACTTTTAATTTAGAATACTATTCGTATAGAGAGACGAATCCATACCTGAATAGATCCGCAGATATAACAAACGACATCTTTCATTTTACAAACCCATTTTTCAAACTTTTGAAATAATCGCTAACTCTATATTTTATAATCACTTTTTACATTTCAATAAATCCTATCTCATGTTTATGAGAGCTTCAATAGCTTCAATTTTCTCTATCTTCTTTTTATGGATTTTCTCGAAGTTTTTTCACTTCATCACTTTTCCACTAGGAGGATTCCATTTTTCCCGCCCCTCCATTTTCTCCCTCTGGAATTTCTCATCGAAACACGATTTTTCTCTCCAAACTCGCTTGTCTATTTCTTNTTTATTTCATAAATAAAGCTTGGTACTCTAAATTGACCAATCTAAGGAATTTTGTTATTCTCCTAAGTTACTAAATTAATAATTACGAGGCTCGAAATAAGATGTGAAAAATCAATTTAATGGGAAGTCTCATGATTATTTATGGTTATTTTATGGATGTTATGGAAAAGAATGCGACCTTTGATTTTCCAAATTACCATTTTAAAAATTGATACGGAACTTTAACACTATTGCGGTATTTTATTCCATTGTTTCGAAAATGAAAAAAGGTCGGGACAGTTGATGGGGCTTTTTAATTATGCACTGAATTACTGCAAAGAATAAAAATATATTCTGTATGTCCAACAGTCGGCTGGAAGTTTTCACTTGAATCCTTTGATATGACCCATTGCGAAATGAGTGTCTAATAAAAGCCGAAGGACTCTCTCAGGAAAAAGAGAATTATGGTTCAGACACCACAAACGCTAAGGTATTAAAATTTTATATAACTCCTTGGATTATTTTTAACTCAAGAGAAACTGAGTATTTTTACATTTTCGGACAGCCGGAAGAAGAAAAAATTTTATTCCCATTCCAGACGCTTGTGTATATTTTATGCTTCTAAGAGTGGGGTCGTTAATTTATTTTCGAATTCTGCGCTGTGCAAAAGACGGCTTTGCGAAGGTAAGCAATTCACGATAAACTTTACTCAATCGTATTCTCCGAATGGTCATCGTCGTAAAGATAACATTTTTAACCGCATTTTATAAAAGGTTCGACTTCTTTCAATGACTAGAATCATACAATGAAAGAACTATTACTCATTTTACAGAAGGCTTAACAATAATTTCCTTGTTTAACGACTGTTTTCTGCGAAAGTAGTTAGTTTTTTAAGTGACATGTATAAAGAAATGCAGTAAAAAACTGACTGTTCTTTAAAAGTGAGATACGTTTAAAAGGGCTTTTGATAAATAATTGTTTCCAGCCTTTTTTTATATACGAATACATTTTGTGATAATTATACAGAGATTCATGCTGAATCACTGCCTAAAATTTCTAATCAAACAGGAATGAAGGCTATTAACTGTTTCATGCAAAGATTCTCATCAGAATAATAAAATAACACGCAATATCAGATTGTACGGATATCGCAATCAGAATAACGCAATGTCTAGACGATGTCAGAAAAAAATGGGCACGGACTAGAGCAGCAATTAATATTTCTGAAGTGCATCGTTTACAGAAGTTCTTCTTTCTGTTTTTTTCAATACAAGGAACATCGCACGCAGGGGTTTCGTTGCTTTAAATATTGGCTGTGTCATTTTTACATTAGGATCCACAATAGGATTGTACCTGAAAAATGTTTTTCTATTCACGGTCTTTATGGAACTACGGTCTTTGCTGATATTTTGAGTTGTGTTAGTGTTTTTTCAATTACTTTTTCTCTATCTTCTTTTTATGGATTTTCTCGAAGTTTTTTCACTTCATCACTTTTCCACTAGGAGGATTCCATTTTTCCCGCCCCTCCATTTTCTCCCTCTGGAATTTCTCATCGAAACACGATTTTTCTCTCCAAACTCGCTTGTCTATTTCTTTCTCCGGGCACCTTCCTTGGCCCTTCTATCACCTTCTCTATCCCTTTATTCCGAAATATATATTTTACAGTCATCCCATATCTTGACCCGAACCTCTGCCGACGACCACGACTTGTTCCTCAACTTTGCGTATTTCCAACTTCTTGCCTAAGGGTGTCGTCCCTGTTCTTTCTACCAATAAACTCTTCACCTCCTCACCCCTGCCATATACGCAAACACGTTCCCACCATCTCTCTTTTCATCTTCGATACTGGACTTTTCTCTCCATGAATCTATATTGAAAGTTTGGAAAAAGAGACACAAGTCCAGAAAACTTTCCTCCCATTTTCTGTTTTTATTTCTCGTGATCGCGTTGTTTTTGTTCCAAAGATATATTTTTATTCCATAATATTTCTCTTCACATTGCTGACTTTAGAAAGCTTGCATAGAAAGAACTGGGTAAAATATATTTCCACGTTAAATTTATTCCAGACTTTAATACAGGAACCATTCAGATTTGTTTCAAGAAAACAAGAAGAAATCATTTGTTTGGAGATACTAATATTATCAAAGTAAATTATTATAAATCGAAAAGTATGTTTTACTTTCCTGATCTTTTTCATATTTTATATGAATGTATAATGATGTCAAGAAATTAGTAATAATAATAATAACAAAAGAAAAATTTTAAATCGTTGTAATGGGAGATTTCAATGCTATTAATGGAAGCTACAATATTTCGAAGGTTTCAATAAAGTATGGAATCATCAATAGCAAAGGAGATCGACTAACCGACTGTACCATTTATTTTTGCTATTCAGATGTGATCTGCCTTTCCCTTAAAATTTAATTAACTACTAGTAAGTTTCGCAGTTTTTTCACACCCCCCTTCTTGCCGGTGTTATACTGCTGTGGTGTTCTTAAGGGCAAACTTAGGTTTTGAAACCCGCGAAGTAGTTTTCTTCCTGGCACTTTTTTAAACTCTTTCTTCGAATCATATGGCGAAGGGCTACATGTAAGAAGATTCTCGATATTATCAATCTCGCCAGAATAAAAGTATTATTATTATGGGATTCTGTGAGCAAGAAAACATTGAGAAGTAAAAATTATAAATAAATAAGAAGAAAGGATGTCAAATCAAGCCTTCTTCCGACTTCGGAACTTACTCCGGAACTTTATCTCAGAGAAATTCGATGGAAATATTTTAGCTGTATGAGAACCGCGATTTAAATGCATTAAAATACACGGAAGATATCCATTTCTATACCTCCTTTCTATGCCCTTTGAAACTTTCTCAATTTCCTCTCATGTCTTCCATAGGTCCTCCCCCTTTGAGCCTCTCCAAACATTCTCTCTTTTGCTCAATGCCCTTTTCAGCCTTAGGCCTTTTCTTATCTTCCATTCGGTTATTGCGTAACTCCAGACCCGCTTATGATTCGTCGTTCACCTCACATGTCAGCCAAGCGGAACTAACTTCAAGCTCTTGAGGGAATTCTTGTAATGGCATTTTAAAGTTAGTCAAGTATATTTTTCATCTTACAATATGGACTATCTATTAGGTTTTAGGCGAAATAAAAATCAATATTTGACGACTTAGTTTTAGAATTAGTAGTTGACCTTATATCTTTGAATTTTAATCAGTTAAATGAATTTGATACGACTCTGAAGAGGTTTTTATGCTCATAATGTGATCTTTTCCAGTTGTTCGACATAATTTTGTTGATAGTCATTTCTCACTCCACTTTTATGGTACCTACTTATAAGCCAAAGCTTACATTTTCAAGCTTTAAATGATGTATAGTTATCTGTCTCCGGGTTAGACTGTGCTAGGAATTTTATTGCTTCTATTCATGTTTGCATGGGAAGGATTCCACTAAATTCCTGTATGAACCTTATCATACATAGCTAAAATCGCTCTCTACCGATAAATTTACCACAAATTATACATGAAAGTTGCAATAAAAACAGATTTGAGAAATGCTTCTAATGAATAAAACAGTTATAGACAATATGAAATACATACTCCACGAGATACTTCTACGTTTAGAATTTAGAATTTTACCCTGCGAGCCGCCGATTGGCGTATGGTAGGTGGTGTATCAACGCCAAATATTCATACCTAATCTATCCTGTTAGCCTCTCTAATGCTCCGAGGAAAAAATGACTAGAAGTAGCTATCTGTTCTAGCGATTATATCCTTATATCGCTTGGTCGACGCCCCTTGTCGACCACGTTCGTTTTTCACTGGAATTATGATGTCTTTGACCTCGTCTGAAAATCCTGGGCCGATGAATTTTTCGGAAAGCTTCGGTCTGTAGTTTGATCTTCTCTCCTGTAGTGAACTCCACAAGAGGGATTTTATCATAGCCGTAGCGCCGCTATCGAATCTGAAATCTCCCCTAACGAAACGTGCTGCTCTACGTTGAACCATCTCTACATTTGAGGTTAGACCTACTCTATATGGATCCCAAACTGCGCTGAGGTATTCGAGATTGAGTCTAACCAAAGAAAAATAAGCAATTTCTTTGACTCTTGATTTACATCCTCTAAGGTTCCTACTTGTTAATCTTTGTATTTTATTAGCTTTTCCTATAATATCACGAATATGTTTTTTGAATGATAAACTACTGCTAATTGTAATTCCTAGATATTTATTATGACTCACGAACTCTAAGGAATATTCTGATATCTCATATTGCAAGCTATTCGTGGAACGCGTGAAAATCATAGCAACGCACTTATTTATATTCAAATCAAACTGCCAGTCTACGCACCACTTTGAGATAAGTTTTAGGTCGTTCTGAAGGATTATGCTCTCTTCATCTGACGTAATCGCTCTGTATATGTAGGGTGTCATCGGCAAATAATCTAACCCTGCTCCTTACATTATCTACTATGTCATTGATGTAGATAAGAAATAAAATCGGCCCTAGAACACTACCCTGCGGAACTCCTGATGTGATGGATAAAATTCCGTCTAATGCAACTCGCTGAGATCTATTTTCGAGAAAGGATTTGATCCATCCGACTACTTTTTTGTCGATCGTGTAGGCATTTAGCTTTTGAATTATCTTTATATGAGGTACGGTGTCGAAGGCTTTCCTGAAGTCTAGAAATACTGTATCTGTTCTAACACCCTTATCTGCTACTTTAGTTATGTCGTTTATGAAACTGAGTCTCGCATGACCTCCCTTTGCGGAATCCATGCCGGTTCTGAATAATTGCTCCATTCTCAGACAGAAAGCGCATTACTGAACTCGCAATGATATGCTCCATTATTTTACAGAAGATCGAGGTGAGCGAGATAGGTCTATAATCATCGGGTTTTAAATTGCGTCCTTTCTTAGGAACTGAAGTGACGTGCGCTGTTTTCCATGATATGGGAACAGTACATTCATCTAACGATTTCCGGTAGAAGACGAGGAGAAGGGGAGCAATCTCATAAGCTAAAGTTTTTTTGACTACTGCTGGGGCTCCTTCTGGTCACGGGGCTTTTTTCCTTTCAATCTCTCGCAAAAAAATTTCTATTCCATCCACTGATAACTCGATGGGGCACATATCCGACTCGATTCACCTAATAAAATCATTAACGAAGCCGTTGTCTACATTGAAGCATTTCTGGTAATGGTGATTAAGTAAGTTCGCTTTTTCAATTGATTCATTAATAGTAATTCTCTCCTCGTTGATTAGGCTGGGTACGGAAGAGTGACCTCCACGAGTTTCATGCAAATATGACCAAAATTCTTTCTGATCGCCGCTTAATGATTCTAATAAGGATTTAGATCTATATTACTGAAATTCGTTTCAAGCTTTTTCCTTGATTAGCTAACGCATATCTCTATATTTTTGCAGCTCTGTCTCTATATTAGCACCGCATGCTTTAAGTTTCTTCAAATGGGAATGAATAAGCCTTTGCTTCCTATGCATTGATGTTAGCTTAGGCTTCGTCCAGCGTGGATTATTTCGCTCGCGCATGCTCTTAGTCGGTACGTATTTAGCTAAACGCATTTTGATACGTTAACTAAAAAGACATGGTTGTAGTGAAGGTATTTTAATTTCATGAAGATTGTGAAGATAGAGGTTTAAAAAAAAGGCATGTATGTACTTAAGAAAATACAAATGTAGAAAGGGCGTTTGTTGGGTATCAGCCGATAGCTTTAAACCAAAGTAAAATGGGAGGAATTAGCAGGATTTAAGTTCTGCAGAGAGCCGGCTCCTTGGAGAAGTTTCGTAATCGCAGATTTAGGTAGTTTTCTTGCAGAAATAAGGAAGTGTAAATCTTTAGAGCGAACTTTTGGAGGGTATAAAAGGCGATTTTGCTGTAAATAGTGGTATTTTAAGGAAATTGAGAATTTTTGGTAAGGACAAGTAATCGGAAGAATGCACTAGAAAATTCTCGCTGAGACATGGAGTGAAACGCGTGAGGATTTTTTCATAGTTCATTTTAGAAAATGATATTGCGGACAAAGTATTATATTTATACTATCTAACAGATCTTTTCATTTAATCAAAGTATACCTATTCTGGTGATAAATTAAAAAAAAAATTGGTCAATTCTATCTTTCTGTCCTTGAACTTGGATGCTCTGTTATAATTTCCGCAATTTTTTCGAAACAAGGAAAATGGAAAGCATAAGATCTTTCTGCAAAGAAAATGGATTTACGTAAGTGAACTTATCTTAAGAATGATTCATATATCTAGCGTATTTAGAGATGTTTCTTGAGATGTACCGTAAGATTTTGCTACATATTTACTAATATTTTATTTATTAGGAGTAAAATTTTACCTTTCTTCACAAAATATTCTCTCTCATCATCGTGCAAACGTTTGTTCTTAATTTTTCTCTGTACTTCAAATGTAACAATTCATATCGATTCCTCAGTAAGTGAACATTTATGTTTTATGCGTAGAGATTCCATTAAATGACCGTTAAATCCGTTATCATTTATTGAATAATCGACGGAATATTTCGCGTTAAAATTCGCACAGCTGAATCCAAAACGAACGAAGACAGAAATACCTCGACTCGTTTGATGCATAAAACACGTCTCTAAACAACGTCAGTAATTATGAGGAAGGAAAGGGGAAGGCACATTTATGTATGAATGAAGAGAGGGGATGCGCAGGGTCTTAAGGAGTCATCATACCTGGCCGAAAGCCGCTCCGTAAGGGATTTAAAGGGAGGAGAACGCGGAATGAAACACTATAGCCTCACCTTGAGATAAGATTGGGCTGCAGATCCGAAAGGGAACGAAATACGCTGAAGCGAGAGAACATTGGAGTTGGGAAAGCCCCAATTAGACCATTTTTGTTCCGGAATAATATGGCGAGAGAGAGAAGATGGTTACCGACTGAGAAAGGGCGCGTGGATAGTGCTTCCGGATCCTTCTCAAAGGCATCCTAATATCGCGGAAAGGGGAAGGGAGCGAAGCGTCTTATATGTCTCTGCAGGTAAGGTTGTAGGAGCGATACCTCCTGGGGAAGAGGTGCTCAGATATGTTATGCAGATAAGTCTGGGTCGAGTGAAAGTGGGAGGAAAGGGATAGGACCTTGGAGGGTACGGGCGAAAAAGAAAAGGTGGGAAGAAATTGGAGATACAAAGGAGGATGAAGGGGAATGGCAGATAAGGGAGTGGAAGATAGGGAGGATTATGGAAGGGCAAAGAAGAGACATGCATGAAAGGGGAGATTTTAGGGACATGAATTGGGGAGATAGGGTAATGGAAGCGAGCTTCCGATAAGTGGCAAAGCTGCGTTTACTTAGAATTAGTTACTCACCTAAAGCAAGATAGAGATAAGAGAGGATTAATATTTTTCCAGAAGAAGCATAATTTATGGAGTATTCTTAACCGGACAATTTTTATTTGCTGCATCATGTAAGGAAAGTAGGAAAACTTTGGAAAGCGTCTCTGAGAAGAATTATTGATAAAACGGAAGAATTTGTATGCTCTGTACATGTATAACTACATATCTGCAAGCCACATTTAGGTGTGTGGTAGGGGATGCATGCACCTTGACTTTCGTAATCGATTACTTTTGCGTATCGTTTGCAGAAAAAATGAATTTTTTAAACGACTTGTTCTAGTGTCTATTTATATTATGCTTATCTCAGAATCAGAACGGCCTATGTAACAGGGAGAAGGCATAATATCTTCCAACGCATCTTCTATCTTCTAGAGATTCTCATTCTGCATCTGAGTAACAATCGCTGATTTCTCGTAACAATTTTTACGCAACTTATCGCTTTTCGACTGTAATTTCTGCAATTCTCGAACACAACACTCTTCTGCAGGATCCCATACGCTACAAGCACACTGAAGTTGAGGTTTGACTAATGGAACGTAACATCGCTCACGGACTCATTCATCGCTCCTACCGACTGTTCTCTTCACGAATCCGAGTTTCTTAAGTGCTAGTTCACATGCATTACAGATGTGGAGTAAGTCTTTAGTTATTTGTGAGGCTTACTCAAAGATATTTTACCGATTCTACTGTATTAATAAAGTTTTTCGGAGGCTGAACGAACACTCATTAGCATTATTTTTCCTTTTGAAGACGTTAATTACTGAAGTAGTCTATATGAGGTGTAACTGCAAATCATTACACCATTGTTATCGTCGTATTCAATTTAAAATTTGATGTAAGAAAAAGAGAAGGTTGGAACTCGGCTGTATATGAATTAGAGGTTTAAAAGCACTCCGTAAGCCGTCTTTCGGCAAGCGGAACTCGCGCTCAGAGACAAACGGGAAGGAGCTTCCCGTTTGTCTCTTTTACCTTCGGATTACCGATTTCTGGGAGGCTTCCATCCTCGGGGGTCTCCACAAAGGAAGTGGAGATCCCCCGAGGATGGAAGCCTTGCTTCCGAAATGATCATTGGGCTTCCCAGAAATCGGTAATCCGGAGCTTTCCGTTTGTCTCTGAGCGCGAGTTCCGCTTGCCGAAAGACGGCTTACGGAGTGTTTTTAAACCTCTAATTAAAATTTGATGTCTATTACGTTGTTACGCTTACGCTTTCTCAGTTATTCTTTTTGCTCTTCAATGAACGCTGCCAAATCCTAAAATAAACGTGGAAATTACAAAGTTGTATTCTCTCTTCTCTCTAGAATAATTCTGTTTAGTATTATCCTATTTAACTGAGTTTTGTTGAGTAGATTTCCAATTCTAATACATTATACTAATAAACTTTAAATTGTTTAACCTAAAAGAAGGCAAATTCCTTGTCTGTAACCAATATCAAATATGTATTTACGTGTATTCATCTGTTGAATTAAATTTTATACACTTTCATATTTAATATTTAAGATCTCAAATTTACATTAACGCAGGAGCTGGGATGGTTATCACTCATGTTAGTAAAACGCAAAGTGTTTTGTACTCTTAAATGAAAGATAATCAGAACATAATTAATATAAGGCGATGAATAGGTGAAATTTATGCGAAAATATAAAGAAAGCTAAAATAATAGGGGCAGTATCCAAAATTCAGTCTGAGAAGAAAGGTAGAGGGGTAACACAGAAACGTAACGACTCCTAAGGTATTTGGAACTTTGTAGAGAGAGAGCAAGGAAGAACCAAGGAACACAATTTCCGCAGAGGAAAGAGGAAGACCCTTTTCGTAGGGATGGGAAACGTAATATGTACCAAGGTGATTACAGCAGTACAGTGGAGATGAGAGGGAGAAAATAGGGTAATGGGTGGTTAGGCGGAGAAGTGAGATTTAGAATTCTGGAAAGAGATAATTGAAGAAAAAGGTTCATCCTTAGCGAGCGTATTAAGCACATCTGAGAGGGTTTTTAGGCTTTCGCACTCCTTTTACATCCCAATTACATGAGAAAACGGAAGGAATAATTCATTTTACCTTTTTGTGAGGGTCTAATAAGGGCGTTCATTGTGCTTTATGAGAATGGGAGATATTCAGGTGTAGTTAAATTTATTCTAATAGCATGTTTTTATTAAACGTATTCATTACGCCTCAAAAACCAATACTTGTGGAAGAAAAAAATTCGCTCTTCAGTTAACAAATTCTCCGAATCGGAGTAATTATTTCTGTTCGGATTCGTTAATCCTGAAAAGTTGATAAAAATTTCCAATCAGTTAAACATTTTATTAATTCCATACCCGATGAATACGCAATCGTTTTGAAAAATCATTTACTCTTACTCTAACCTTGTAATTATATATAGCGATGATTAAGTGCCTTTAACTATAATTATATCTATAAGCAATCGATGAGATAATGTACTTCGTAACAAATCTCATATAGAAATATTTTTTGATCTTGGCTACTTATTAAAAGATTTTGAGAGAATCTGACTGACGAATTCTGAACCTTATATTTGTGAAACGTCTGGTTAAATTCTCATAAATCATTTTAACAAGTTTGCTAATGGCGTTTATGCAGTTCTTTAAGTATATAAATGATCACGAATATTTCCTTTGATTCCTATTTCAGAGAAACATTTCAATTATCATTATTAATAATAATTTAATTTTTTGGTAAAATGTTAATTGATTACATAGAAATCCCAACTTTTACACCAACAAACCCAAATGCAGATCAGTTTACAAGATAAAACTACAGCAGTGGAGGAATCCAAATTTGGGAAATGTATCTCTTATTGGCTTTCACCCAAGTCCCAGTCTGGACCCCAGTCAAAAAGCTCCTACAAGAAGAAAGGCTCTTAAATATGTTTTTCTATTCCTCACAAACAAATCTTTACGTAAACACGTCAATACGAAGTTCAAACAGATTTCGCTATTCCGTTGTATTAATCTTCATAGAAACAGATCGGTAAGATAAAGAAAGTATTAATCACTTCATCTCATCTCACTTTAATTTAGTGTTTTCTAGATAGTATCCAGGATAGTCGACATTGTTGCAAATACTTCACGTTTTGTCATGAATTAGTTGATTTTTCTCTTCATTACTGCGACCGTAACGTTTATAATGTTTAACTAAATAAGAAGTGCGAATGAATTTCTAAGCTTATCTTTTAGGAAAATTATTTGAATGTCTACATCCCTATATGTTTTGTAGCATAAAAACGTATTTGCTGCAACAGTAATAACTTCACTTTCAACTCCATATTTTAAAGTAGGAATTTGACTTTACTAGAGGTCGTTCTACTGTAACTGCATTAACTCTTCTTCCGCATTTCGAATTATATTCGGCACATTTTCGTTTCCTCATATAAAAATCTCACGACCATAATTATAAAGTGTCCACACAAACAGAGAACGGATATTTACAGATATTCATTTCTGAATAGAAGCTAACACAATGGAACAAATTACCAGAAGAAGTTTTCGAACCATTTCCTCCTTCCATTAATGTCTTTGTAGATGGAATTACGAGAATTTTAAAGTAAACTTTTGTAATGACATATTGCTCATATTAAATTAAGTTTAATAATAATTATCGAGTTAACCTTATTACCATGATATTATATACAATGATGTATATCGATTGAAATTACCTGTAATTGACCTGGCTTATTCGGTAAATTGTTTGAAATCGTAAAATGAATGTTTAGATTTTGTAATTGAATTTTGTGACGCAATGCCTTCGGAAGGTTTTGGTGGGTTTTCCTCCCGACTAGTGTGAATACCAGGCAGGGTGTTTTATATTTGCTTTCCCCTCAGTAACGACTATCGCCTGGCATATTGCCTATCTGTAATCGTTAAATACAAACAAAATAGTTTTTAAAATAATTTCTTATTCTCCTTTTTTGAATCATAATGAAAAACTTAAACCGCTCGTAGCTAATCCAGTTTAAGAATAAAATTCCGAGATGCAGATTTTTATCATTAAATTACCTCAATTAAATTGACTCCGAAACCGATTAATATAGGAATCAAAAAGTTTCTCGATCATGATCTGGAGAGTAGAAAACTGAAAACTTCCAGACTCCAAATTAGTTTCCCGAATTTCAAATTCTGGGGCATTCGGAATTAATGGCGAGTAACGACGTCATCGGACGCCGAATATATTATTAAATCTACAGGATCGGGAGGAAATAAACATCGGGAAAATACGAAATTATGTTCGAATAAAGAGGTCGTTGTCAGCATTTCGAGTCGGCAACGCCGCCTCCAAATGCTTCGCCCATTTCATATTCACACCAAATAGAATACAGAGGGAGCGAAAATGATTTTTTAAAGGAGATTCTTTCCCACTGATGGGTGCCTCGTCGGAAGGGTATCTGCGGTTTCCATAAGAATGAGTTGGAACCATTCGGAATTTCTGAGTCTCCACTAAAACTTCATTTCTCACCGCCATTTCTTTCTCCTCCACATTACATTCCCCTTCCCTCCGCATGCCCTTCATTCCTTTTTCATTCTTGCCAACCACGCTTCCATCTTCCCTACAATATAACCTCGTTCTTCACCGCTCTCCATTTCGCGTCTCCTTCGAAACTCATTCCTCTTCATCTCCTTCCTCTCTCTCTCTATTCAGAGATTCCCCATCCACGGTCACCTCTATCTATCGAGATTTACATGAATTAATTTCTGACGAGCGCAGCTTTATAATCGAGACGAAATCTCGATCTTTTCCGCTTTTTATTTCAACGGTCGGACGTTTCTCATCGAGGAGGATTTATGGCGAGATATTAAATATTTGTGATTCGTTTATCTCTTGATCTGGCGATAAGGGATTATGCGAGACTTTGGTGAAAGGGGGCGCTTTTAGGCGATATCCTCTCTGAAAGACTCGATTGAAAAGGATAAATGCGTACAACGGAGTTCAAATTAACCTTCTTTTGGTGTTTTTCAATGGTAAAAGGGATTTTCTCGCATATATCGACGATTATTTTAGAGGCTGGTTTCAAAATATTTATCTTTGGTCCGAATACACTAATTAAAACGCATTCGTACATTATTATTCATTTTTATTAGTAGATAAATGAATCCTTTTAGATTGCGATGATGGTCAATCTCGGCAATCGTGCAGAAACAGATATTTTCTATTAGTCACTCCAACATTTATGAAAAACCATACTTCATCAGTGGTGTAGTTCTCTGCAGGGACGTCTTCACTTTTAGCATTTATGTGATAGCTCAAGAACGACACATATCAGTGTCAATGACCTTAACCAAAGATAATAATCGACCAAAGACATTTTGAAACCTTTACGCATTAAAACAATACAATTTAAAATCAGGTACTTTTCAGGAAGAATTAAGATGTAATACCTTTGAAGATTACTTTCGTAACGTTGAATTGTTTATTCCCAAGGAGAAACGGATACGAAAAAAGTCTAACAGGACCGGGACTTCAATCTGGACTAGACTTTCGGGTGATTGTTCTAGCCGATTGAGCTATCGTGCCAAAACAATTAGCCATGCCGTTGGGAGACTGTGGGCAAGAACGAGTGGCTCGTGTGAATCGTCAACAGCCACGACCTCAAAGTGGCATCGGCCGCACAAAGTTCAATTGTTTGTTTGAGATGCTCAACGTAGTTCAGATCGGGAATTTCATACTTTCTAATATCTAACAGTAGATTTTATCTTTGGATGGCAGATCTTATTCATCGTATAGGCCAGATACTTCAGATTTTATCCTGGCTATTTTGAATTGAAATAGTATTTAACTTTGGCTACAGCAAGTACTTTTTGTAAATAAGTATGATGACCAGGTTCAGTTCATTATCAGTTAATAAATAATAAAATGATGGAGTGGGAAGATAAGAAAAACTTTTTTATTTTTTTCCTTAGAATGGTTAATTAGCTACAATACTACAAAATGGAACACGAACTTTGGGAATTCAGCCATAGGATCGAATAAGCAATAAACATTTTAAGGAAAAATACAGTATGTGACGGAAGTGACGTTTGGAAGTCGGGGTAAATGGTCTATTTTTAGCCCTTCCTCAAATAAGGCAACAGCCTTTATTTCCATTGAGATATAAATCGCTCAATCAGTTATTCTATTCACTCTCTCGACTCCCTGAAAATAATTCATTTAATCCATTTCTACGACGCCCAGGATAACAAATGGTGTTTTTTCACCCCTCCTTTTCGAATTTTAATTTGAATAAGTATCTATCCTCCCGTCTTCTTTCCAAACTTTCTCTTCTCCTCTTGCGACGAACTGAGCAGGAAATATACCCCAGAAGTAGTAAATCGGAAATCGAAGGAGGATAAGAAACTTAGAAATCAGGGCTGGCACCAATGGATAAGATAAATGCAATCGGAAATGAAGACAAAAGAAAAGAATGGGGTCGAAAAATATAATGAAGGGCGATAAAGGGGAGAATTTAAATGGGATGAGGATGAAACTGGTACTCCAAACGGGAATTTTGGGACTGGTATTCTAAACTAAAAACGTTTAGCAATACAGTAACGAATGTACATCAAATGTATGTATCAAACTTTCAAATCCTCACTTGGTGTAAATCTTTTCTGGATAAATGCTAAATAGCCGAAGAGGTTAGAATTATGAATTTGTAATTTAATACACGAGGAAAAAGGAAAGGTAACTTTTTACGCGAAGGCATGCACCTAAGGAAAAATCCCAATGAAAAAATGTCTGAGAGGACCAGGACTCGAAGCTGGAAACGTCCGCTTTCCGGGCAGATGCTTTAACCAATTAACCTGTCGAGCCAGAAAATATTTTCATGGCGTTTTGGGAGACTGTATTGGCGATGGCAAAGGCGAGGCCACGGCCAGCGTCCTCGTTGAGGAACCATACAAAGTGGTGGAAAGGAGAACTTCTCTTAAGGAAAACTCCAGGTTCGAGTCCTAGTCATGTCAGACTTTCTTCATGTCCGTTTTTTTTGGGATTTATAATTTAGTAATGTTTTGACAGAATACATTTTTCATATATTATCAGCTCTTACGTAACTGTAATTTAAGGAATTCGCAACTACTCCCAGAAATGCAGAGTTGAACTCGCTCATCAGTCAATAACTGAAGCATTTCCGAAGCACTGAAAAGAGTTTCTGTAATCAAAATTATGCCGCCTCTATGCCATCAGCTTTACGTTAGTCACAGGGTATCTTTTGAGTAGTACAATTTTCCGTTAAAATTTAAAGAGTTTATTTCCGCCATTTTGCGGGAGACATTATGAATAACTAAACTCCATGGTGTTTGCTATTTTCCATGCAAAAACTCGATGGACATTGATGAATATTTGACACGGAGGAGCCATTCTGGTTGAAACAAGGTCGAATGACTCGGGGACTAAATATGGCTGAGACGGTCCCTTTCATTCATAATTCAAAGAGAAATTTGTACGGAACTGCCGATCAGAGAGTATTCCCTTCGCAGTCGTAATTTGGTACTAAAGGTGCTGTATAGCGAGCTTTATGTGGATGATTTTGTGGTGAAATATTCAGAAGTGACTGAAAACAGTTAAATAAAATCATTTCGGAGAAGCCACCAAACCAATAAAAGCGTATTTTGAAGTTTTTCCTTTTTACCTCTAATGAAGACAGGACAAATCAGGATGCAGATGTGCAGCGACCAATGTAAAATTCGCTGGCTGCAGATTCCTTTTGAAGTTCATCGCAAATGATGCTGAGAATTCCAAATTAAGCTTCGTATTAAGTGTATACGGCGTTTCTTAGGATTCCTGAAAACGGTTTATAATGAAAATACTTTGTGCCTAACTACCAGAGGATTTTTAATTGTTTGCCCCTTGACGTTGTTAATTTATTGCAAGCTTAATACACAACGTACTTGAGTAGCCTTTAAACCAAATTAAACGTAATTATATATTCGTTTAGTACTAGTTTTTGGCTGGTGCAGACGAAGAACTGAATTTATCGAAAAAAAATATTTAAATCTAGGTACCTAATAAACGGCACTTTTTGCAAGTCGCGGCTTTTTTGGTATGCATAAAATTCGCTTGCAAGAAAACAGCGTAACTTACGGCAACACAGTTTCATTCTGAATAGAATGAGAGCTGTCTCAGTGCAATCAACTTTTTTAAATTCCAAATACGTATCGTATTATTTTTAATCCGCGTAAAAGTTCAAAATGTATTTAGTCCTACAGTTTTCGCCTTAGAAAATAGTTATTTCACAATCGTTTTTTGAGGAATAATAAAAAATATCTATTTTCTAGGTACTTTTCATTAGGTATAAATACCACATATTTTATTATTAATACTATTACTTATATGAAAATTAACAACTTGTATAGTAAGAAATTGTTTCCCAAAATAAGCCATGAAGGCATTAGAAGCACGTGAATATCTTTATGGTATTCCATTCAGTCCTCCTTTAATTATTTAAAGATTCTTATGGTGCATCGTACGGCAATTTACAGCAGAGAATGTACGACAGCTGTGGCAAATTAACATTAGTAATCTCTTGGTGAAGCTATATTAGTAACTTAATAGACTAATATATTTTATATAAAATTTTATATTTTTCAAAAAAGAAATCCACGAGAAGAGTCCAAGAATAAATTTAAGATATTTTCAAGCAAGATGTATTAATATGTTTGTTATCTTTACGTCCAAAATCTTTAAATCAGTACTTTATGAGCTATCTCACACAATGTCATATAAACTCGCATGTTTGCTTCGGCAAAATCCCTCAAGAAATTAATATAGACTGGTTGTCTGCATCGTAGCATCTGCACTGTATGAAATCACTGCGAAATTGATAAACAAAAATTGCGAGCAGACATCCAGGAGTCTCAAACCACCACTGAGATACACATATGATATCTGATGATTGATGCTTTTACGAACGCAGACACAAGAAAGGAGTCAAAATGGCGACGGAGGATAAAGGTGACGTAAATTGGAAGCGAGACGAAAGAAAACATGAGCGACAAGAGTTGAGGAGAAGACAGAGGAACACTTCGGAATGTATGTGCTTCGAGGAAGGGGGGTTTGGCGGAATACAGTGACGCGAAAGAGTGGAATAAATTATGCAAACGGGAGATAAACAAAGTAGAGAGGACAAAGGTGTGAGGGGAGTAAAGAGATGCAAAAGGCAGAGTGGTAAGGAAGAAGAAGTCGGTTTTATGAGAAGCGAATAGGAAGGGGAGATTGACGTAGGTTTGAGTGGAAGAGAAAGTCGAGATTAAAAAAGGGCGAAGTAGAATCGGAAGAAGGAGAAAGAAAGAGAGGGCGTGGGAATTTTCCATCGTCATGGAAACAACTCGGCAACTTCCCTCCAACGATCTCCGACTATCGGTCGCCAGACTTCCGACTGCTCCAACTCATCCTTCCGTTCGCAACCCTTATCTATCCCATCCGCTTCTCCCTTTAATCCTCATCCCTACAAATCCACTCCCTTCAACAACCCTCCGGCGAAACCCTTATCTACCACTGTCTTCGTCCTCAACAATCCCTTCCTCTCTGCTGGCCCACATCCGCTTTAACCTAACCACCATGCGGAAAAATCTGCTATACTCGCTAGATTAAAATATACCCTTTTTATGAAACTTTATCTCTGAATCACAATCACATACTCGGCAGTGCGAGTTTATTTTATGACATGCTCATTTCCCGATCGGCTTGCTGCCCTCTTTTGACTAAACATCCTCCAGATTAAAACATATGATGTAATGCTTCAGCGAGATGTATGCAGAGTACATTATTTAAACATTATTCCTCTACAAATAATAATTTGTTTTCGTTTAAAGTAGTCAATATAATGTTTGAGTTTGGTCATATTAATTTATTATATCGATTTACCGTACTATATAAAAGATTCCCGCAAAATCAATATTTGCCAAGGAAAATGCGCAATTTTTTCCCCCTTGAAGATATTCCAGCAAAATTGATTACAAATATGACTGATTTAGTTAATTAGTGTGAAAGTAGCGTTTAAATTATTCTTCGTTCTGCAGCGTTTTGGGAGCACTTGAATTTTTCTAAATGTTCTATTACGGACTACTGTAACCTATAAGAGAAAAATGGTGCATTACTTGAAAACTATGGTAAAGCTGTTTCTCCAAAAGGTCAAGGTTTAATCTCGATAATGTTTTAAGCAAATTAGCTCCTACAGACCGTCTTGAGACCTCTATTTTTAGTATTTCCTCCGGGCCTTTTTAAGAGCAACAGATTTGAGGAAATGAAAATTAATTAAAGCATTCCGCCTCCTGTTTGCCTTTCTTTCAGCTTTTCCTTGTGTATTATTTACGGCTCTTCGCACATTAACAGTCTGTCGAATGCAGAAATTTAGCAGAGCCATTGACGCCATTTTGCCCCATTGACGGCTTCTACACACATGTTTTTATCCGCAAATTTCCGACAAATATTTACCGACCGCCTTTATTCCTTAACGCCATACTCCTATTAAAATTTAGCTCCACAATATTTCTGCCGCCCTTCATTTATTGGATGGAGACGAAAATATAAAGAGAAAGAGGTTGTAGAAAGATTTTAAGGGAATAGAAAGTTTCTTCGCAGTGCATTTCGCGTTCGTAATGAAAGAAAATATATTCGAATAAAGAATGAATGAAAAAATATATCGAATGAAATAACATATATTATTTTCTAAATTTGGTCGGAAATGACTGGCTTAAGCGAAGTAATTTAACTATTTTGTCTTCTAAATTTTCAGTATTCCGGAATGCTGTCGTGGCATGAGTGACTGAATTTTGGGATTTTTTAAATCTTATTTGAGAACGTAAAGTAGTTACAATGTAAGAAAACGTTAAACCTTTTGAGCAAAACTTCAAAATTATATTTAACGTAATTTGAATGAATAACCTATCGAAAGCTTTACCTCATCCCTTTCATGGCTTTAATATCTCGAACTCACTTTCATTTTCGATGAGTTTCTTGTAATAACGTAACTTTAACTCATTCTAAGTGATAATACAATATTATTTTCAAACCATTATAATAAGTTAATTTTGTGGACATGACAAATAACGTGGCCGGACAACTGAGCGCGCGACAATTTAGCACTGCGACAACTGAGCGCGTCTCACTACTTCAGTTACCGTAAAACTATGTTATATTAATTTCTGACAATCTTACGGACGACATAATATTTCAAATATCGTTATAGTTATACGCTTCTTTGTGTAAGAGGTGTAACTATAACAGTATTTGTCAATAATCTATTAAATTTCGTCAGCAGCATTTCCTTTAAATTTCGTCGGCAGTATTTCCTTTGACCCGCAAATACTTGTATATATGTTGCATAAATTCTATTTTTCTTGAATTTAAAGACCTTTAATCTACTATGTCAACATTCTAGTTTTACATAAAAACTATATAATGTATTATTAATTAGAAATAACTCACTATAGCAGTATTCTACGTATTATGCTATCTGTCAGATTGTCAAAAATAATATAACATAGTTTTTAGGCTAATTTTAGTAGTGAGACGCGCTCAGTTGTCGCAGGCGCTCAATTGTCACGCGCTCAGTTGTCACGCGCTCAGTTGTCACGCGCTCAGTTGTCGCGCGCTCAGTTGTCGCGGAACCGTCAAATAAATATATACTCTCCAAATTGCTAAATCGTATTTTTTTATCATTTTTTCATTATTTTTTCTCGATATAATGATGTTCGTAATTATAATTCACAGGTACAAAAATACTTTAAAATATAAGATCCAATTAGCAGAAATTGGACAGCAAAAATGTGATCAGAACTGACAAACGCTAAAAAACGATGAAAAGATACGAAGAATCAATGTAAAACACTGTTATTGTTATTGAAATCATTATATTACTCAATCCTTTAAATAAATAATTTTCATAATTTAAGCAAACATAATTTTATTTAGTTTACACGTATACTCATTTAATGTTGAGGAATATTTGGAAGAAATTCTTAATTAGAAAGATTTCGTTGATGAATTATCAATGACTGAAGACCAAATGCATTAGAGGGTGTATCTTGACGCTGTTACCGTACAAAGAAAAGTATATTAACTCATGCACGCTCAAATCTCTTTAAGGTGTTTCAATCTCTGGATGGACAACTGTGGGAAGATTGCAACTTCATTTTGCTCTCGCCTCCTCTATCAAATTTCCCTTAAACTCGTCACTAGTAATTTAATTTATTGTTTCTCCAGTTTTTTTGTGCAATTTGCATGTTCGCATCTGCTTTTCCTAAATTCTCTTCCTCCGATGGTTGTTTTCTACGGAAGGCTTCTGAGAGTGTCATCAAAGAGGCGCCCCTCCAACGGTCAACTCAGGAACTGCCCTTGGCAAAAGGGATCGGAGGGCGTGGAGTGAGCAAAGGCCATACAAAAGATGGACACTCCCACGCCCCTCGTGCATTCTTTACCTTTTTCCTCCCGCTTGTGTCTGGAAGGCCCTCCGTCCGTCCCGTGTGCTCAAATTCCTCATCAAACACCTTGCATAAATGCAAACATAATGTCTCTTAGCTCCTCTTTATACCCTTCAAAGTTTGCCTGGGCTTCTTGTCGCTGGAGCTTTGAGACCTTCAGAAATGCTGCGTCTCCTGGGATATCTGTTTAATCATACTGGGCGCAAGTTTGTTTATCGCACCAGGACGCCTTTAGAGGGATCCTGGGTTCCTTGTTTAAATTTAATAGCTTTTTTTCTTTCCGTAGTCCTGGTATTTAAAGATGAGAATTAGTCCTGATAATGGAATTTTATTTTATTTTTTTGAGCATAAGCCTTGTTAAGGGTAAATATTTTTGGCGTTAAGTAATTTACCTTGATTTCTCTATTCTAAGTTCTTTTTTCGCTATAAAAGGCTATCAGTCGTACACTAATTATCTTCTATCGATCCTTTGCGATAAAATTCGGGCATGAGATGGTGAATTTTAATACGCCCCAGATGTTGGTAATGGTTAAGAGGGTTTAAACTAGATGTTTCTGTTTACTGAATTCTGAAATCTCAATTTAAAAGTTCACTTCGTACCTTAACTAAAATCAAACACCTACAAACTATCTGATCAAATAAACATATTGTTAGAGATAATCACCGAAATCCTTGAAATAGAAGTGAATCATGGGAACGTAACTGTAGTCAAATTTCGTTCAAAGGGCTTTAGAAAGCTTTCAATCAAAGAGGACTCTCAATCATAAAATCACAAAAAATCTAAAATGCATAGGTAAGGAAATGATCGAACGCTCCGTTACTTAAACTCACATAGTGGAAATATTATGCAAACAAAGATGTAAAAATAGCTTTAAACTCCACTTTTCAAACTTAAATTTGGATGAACATTAGGCTCCTCTTAATTGTCATTTTGCGATTTCGCTCGATCGAGAAAACTAAATTCATCAAATGACTTTGAAAGCGCCAAAAATTTGAATACTTCTAAGTAAAATTAGTCTATTCCTCGCAATAGGGTCTTAATTCTCGATGCATCTGCGTCATTTCTCCAAATATTTTCCTTAAAATATGTCATCTGTTTGAAGGATCGATTGACATGGTTTCATCGGTGGACTGAAAACTCAAAAACTTTTCCGTTTGAGAGAAAAATGCTTGCATACACTCCAAGACTTGAGCTAAGAATTTTTATCAGGATAGTTTTATGAATATCAGAGGAACTCAAATTCTGCTTTGATGTACCTTCTCACTGCTCTGAAAAGAATATCTTTCCGTTCACAAGGATATAACCTTTTGTCTCATCTTTGATTTACATAAGGTGATTTTTTTAGACGTCTCTCGATGTGTATAACTTTTTCATAAGTTTCTTGTCGGAGTAGAAGCGATACATTTCGCTATGATTTCAATCCTCTATCTTGATAAAGTTTGAAATTTTGAATCAAAGTAATTGGGTTACCTAGAGACAAACTTGGACGTTAAAATTAGAGTAAATTTTTTTGAGAAACGATCTCGCATTCAGAGGAGAATCGAATGTCCTTTCCTTTGATTTCGCCATTGAATGCAAAATTGAGAAGAGTATTTCTCTACCTCATTTTGCATCAGTACCTCTAATTACCTTCATAACCTTAAATCCACTTTATGTCTCAAATTAAGGTAATGGATATCTGTATGTAATACTTCAGAAGTAAATGTTTTAGTTTTATCGCATATATTAACTTATGGAATTCAATTTTTATTTAAATGGACGATCAGAATAAGGAAAATGTCACAGAAAAGTATGCTTTGATAATGTATTGATGTCCATCGAAGCAAATTTTAAGTTCAATTTCAGATATTTTATATTTTTCTCGTTTATTTTTGAGTGACATTTCTAACAAAAATGTATTATTTTACGAGTTAATGGAGCAGGATTTTTGGCAGATAAGCTAAAATTAAGGATGCTAAAAATGGAGGAATCGTTTCTATTGGAGCACTTATGGACGTGGATCCTGATATAAATATGTAAATAATTCCGTTACCGAAGGGAAAAAATAGGCTAAACTCTGACAGAAGCTCTCAAATAATAAATGAGCCTCCTTTCCTTCAGTTTTTTATTCATTAATTTATCTTTTGCTTTCTCGGAGGAAAAGAAGCCTTCTTGCGCTCATGGAGAAGGCTCTTTTATTTTGCTCTCATTTTTTGCTGGGGGGTTTCGTGATTCCATTTGTTCATACGCGTCGCTTCCTTCAACACTTTCCTCTCAGCCATTGTCTATCTCCTTCCCCGTCTTTCCGTGCAATTTGAGAAGCAGCGAAAAAACTCTCCCTCTCTTTGAAGATCGTCGTTTACAGCAGATGTTAGCAATCTGTTGCCAATCCGCTCAAAAGCTACTTTTTTTTTAACCACCTCCTTGTTTTCGCTAATTTTCCCTCGCAAGTTTAGGAGTTGTTTATTTTTTAAGCTATCATTTCTTTGTCTGAACCTTTAAGAGCTCTGTTTTAGTTTATCTATTCCTTATATCTGAATTCCTCTCATCCTATATTTATAAGCTGCACTTCTATGTTAGTGTAGTTTATCGTTTTAAACCCGTCGTAGTTAAATCCACGGAATTGTAAATCAAGATCTGTCTTAACAGTAATCTCTTTTAATATTTGGCAATAGCTTTTGAAAGTAGCAATAGAAATACTAAATCATGGGAATAAGAAATAAAGTTTACATTTCACATTTATAACAATAATAATTATAAAATCTATGATAAACTTTTAATTTGTATGTTTGAGGCCCAAAAAAGTACTCATTTGCACACTCCAAATGTCGAGATTTGATGAAATATAGAATATTGTAGCATTGTCGCAGTAAAAAGTCTTATGCATCGTCCTTAGAAATGGATGACGAACTAGTTAAGAAGTAACGGGTAATTACGAGGTGTGTTCAAATTTTAACCTCTCCAGTTTTTTCTGAAAAAGTACTTGCACCAGATAGTTGAAACTTCTGTTACTTTAAAATAAACTAAGCACTAGCTGGTATGCTTTCATTTTGATGCTGAATATTGAACATTAAAAAGCTCTGTGTTTTTATTTAAGTTGGGCTAAATCAATGTTTTTGGAAGTGGGCAATGTCCCCAGAGAGTAGGCTCTCGTTCTCTTGTTGCTAATATCTTTTCTGTCGAGGTTCTTGTTATTTCCTAACTTTCCATTAGTTTCTCTCTCTGAGTTCATTTTTCACGACACCGTCATTTTCTCGAAAACATTAGAGCAATGCTGCCTTCCCTTCGCCTTCAATAGGCGCATCTCTATTCTTAAACCATGTCGTGGTTGTGTGAGAAGATGAAGACGCCGAACACGCTTGTTTCTCTCCCTAGTAAAAAGTATTCTGTTCTTTATGTGGGAGCACGCTCTTACAAATCACTCTTTAGGACGAACTCTACCATCTTGTAAAAGGGAGTTCCTTGGAAGAGAAGGGTGTGTATGTTCAAAATAGGAGAGAGAGATCCAGAAACAGATGCAAATGGGATTGGATGCGGCTGTGATCGAGGAAAACTGGTGAAACTTTCCCTTCTCATACTATTTATCTCACCGCATTTTTATTTTCCTTGCTTATTATGCCTCACTTTTTATCTGACACAATTCTTCCAACGATTGATTTATTTCATCTTTTAATACTTAAAAGGAAAACTGATTTGTCGTTCAGAATAAAGGATTGTAGAGATGAAATAATAGGATGAGGATTCAAATTACAGCGTCTATTATATATGTAGTAATAGTTAAATAATTTAATTTATCATTTTTATTCCTCCAAGTAAAAATATCCATTTTATAATATTTACTGGAAACATTTTCCCCTCATAATATTTTAAGAGCCGTTATGTATTTTAAGAACTTTGAAGGTGAAATGTATTTCCGGAGTTGAGTTTAAATATCCTTTACAGTTATCTTGGAGAGCTTAAAATATACTAATTATAAAATATAACAAAATATACTATCAAATAAAACAGTTTCTTTCATAAGGTCGATTTTCTGTCATCTATAAGTTCTTAATAAATGATAGATTCATATTTATCATGTAATATATGTAAGTTTGAATATACTTGATTATAATTTGAATGAATCAGTGTTCGAAATTAGTAAGTAAAAATATATTTCGAAAACTGACTTCAGTATGAATTTAATATTTAATTTCTTTTTTATTAATTATTATTAATTAATTTAAGATTTAATTTCTCACTTTTTCTAAATAAGATGCAGATAAATGTATATACTGTAGATTGGTTATCCAAATATGCTGTATATATCTAGTAGATGTAGATAGTATTGACTAATTTATTTTGAATACTATTGGAGTGTGCACCTGAGATTCTTACTCTTATTATTTTATACCAGTAATCGTTATAATATACATACCTCGCGTATTTCCAAACTGAAAATAAAATAAGAGGAATGAAGAATCATTCACCGGATTGTCTAGGCTGCCTGAGGATCGTAAATAACAGCTTGACCTAATTTTTTAGTCTTTTCATTCATTGACCTTAATTATTGAGTATACTTTGTATTATTCGGAAACGTCTTCTTTGAGTTTGTTGTAATNATAAGAGGAATGAAGAATCATTCACCGGATTGTCTAGGCTGCCTGAGGATCGTAAATAACAGCTTGACCTAATTTTTTAGTCTTTTCATTCATTGACCTTAATTATTGAGTATACTTTGTATTATTCGGAAACGTCTTCTTTGAGTTTGTTGTAATGAAGTAGTATTAGTCTAAGAATTTAGGAAATTTTAAAATTGTAAGGTCGACTTCAAGTGGCATGAAAAATGCTGATTTTCACAGACAAGCAAAATGCATTTGCTAATGGAAAAAGGGAATATAATACGGCGAGAATGCGTTTATCCTCTGGTTTTCTCCTATACTACAACTTGATGCCTATACCTTAATAAAAATAATCTTCTGATAACCAAGGTGTTTAAATTAAATAGAGATTCAGACAGAAATATTTATTTAGGCTGAGTTCTGAGTAATTTGGAAGCAACATGGAATCTCATAACCTTTACCGAAATGTTCCGGAATCTTTTCATTAAACAAATATTTCAATTTTCTCTGTTATCTTTCTCGTGGAGGCACGTTGTTTCTGTTTATTTTAACGATACCTGTACTCATTACGCTCCAGTCATTTATATGCATCTCACGAACTTGTTTTGTGTTTAATCTGGCCATAAATGTAATTAATGGACCGGATTTCCATTCAAGACGTAGTAAAAATATAGCTGCTATGTTGACAGTGGCGCGAAACTAAGTCTCGGTGATGAAAAGTGATTAAGGATAAGGTATGAGCCCTTAAATTTGAATAAAAAATTTAATTTTTAATAACGTTGGCGCGTTACTTCCAACCGAGCGCGAAACTGCTGTTGAATCCTTCATGCCCAAATTGAAGTTACAACGATATTTTTCTGTTTAAATTAATAGCATAATGAAACTGAGTATGGGATAAATAATACGTGTTCTAGAAATACTGAGGTACGTGAAATTTGGTCTGATTAACAACACCATAAATTCACCGCATGACCAGGTATACGATCAGCAATTTAATACTATATTTTAGGAAAAAGCCTTAATGGCTTCTCATTTGATGAATCTTTCTTTAATTATCGTAAATCACTCTCGCTCGATATTGCTCAGATTACTCTGACCTTGTACCTTTTCCTCTCGCTCTCCTTTCTCAATCCTATTATTTTAATGAAGGTCATTTCTAAATTTTAAGTGTTAAGTGTTATAGTTTAAATTCATCTTACCGCTCAGTTAGAAGTTAGTTGTTTCAAGTCTATTACATAGCTGACTTTTAAATGTTGATTTCATTTAGATTCAAATTAATTTTTACCTTTCGGCATGAGGCTGTGAACAATTTCGTTCTGTTTATACTTCTGATTGCTTGTTTTTTGACATTCATAACCACATGCCACATTTTTTCAATTGCTCATTTAAGATTCACCAAGGAAAACTCTTCTTCATTCAACTCATATTTAAATCCTTTCAAGATTTCCTTTTGGCGTAAATCGTTTTGACTAAGATGTTTTTTTAATCGGTTAAAAGCAGATTTTTACATCCTAAAACCACAATTCTGGTTATAAACGAGACATTTCACGATCATGCCTTATAATTCCATTTGCAACTTTTCAGAGCACCTAGTAGCACAAGAGGTTAGTCCAGGGATGGGAAGCCCTTTTCCCTGGAAGGCCGCAGACACCATTCATCTACATAAGAAGTATAACTTAAAGGATATAGGTTCCCCATCTGTGGGTTAGACTTTTGAAAATCTTTTCGTGGAGCATAAATGAGATTTTAATGCTACAATTAACTAAGTATGTGTATACACACACACACACACACACACACACACACACACACACACACACACACACACACACACACACACACACACACACACACACACACACACACACACACACACACACACACACACACACACACACACACACACACACACACACACACACACACACACACACACACACACACACACANCTTGTCAAAATAATGTACAAATACGAATACATAACATGATATAAGATATTAAACTACGAAACATGTAGATTTTAAACAAGTTCAGAGATAATCGAAATAAAAGAAGAAAGGAGAAAGAAACTGTACTATTTTATCACAGACAAAATGTTTCCACTTCAGGAAAACATCCACAGAGATAGATAGAGTCCATCCACCGGTTGGATCAGACTTTCTCTTCCATTCGTGCATCATCAGTTCATTTCATCACTCAGCTGACCGTAATTGTAGAGATTGGATAATCCGTGAAATATATCAGATCTATAGTTAATACATTCTTCTTCTCTGCCGATGGCACGACTTTCATAGCCAATTTAAGATATATTTTATTTCTTCCTGTACAATAATCTGTGTTCTTCGCACACAATTTTGTATCATTCGAGCATGACTGAATACTCATACATCCGAAACTTAATGGCTGCTCTCCCTTTGACAGCGCCAATAAATATTCCAGGCAATCCGTCTTCTTCATTTCCCACAGAGTTTATCCTTCCGGAATATTTATCCAATCGAAGGCTTCCATTTTCAGCCCAGAATTTATATATTTTAGAGCCGCAAGAAAATCTCTCCATGTTTTCTCAACGAGGGACGCATCATCATTTGCACGTAAAATCGGAAAAGGGCAAGCAAATAGATACCTATTCAGGGGGCCGTAATCTCGTCAAGACGTGAATAAGTGCCTAAATAAAATAGAGCGTGCTATTCGAGGGCTCATTGTTTGTCATGTTTCAGTCGACTTCTTACGGCTATTTTTACGGCCTTCCTTGCTTATTCTTTTTTTTCGGTAGGATAGAGCGAGAATGGAGCTTTTGGGAAGAAAATAAGGAAAAGGTTTGGTGCCCGTTGGAGAGAAAAAGGATGCGAAACACAGAAAATGGTGCAGGCGAATGAAAAGAGAGTAGTTGGAGAATTGGGCTCGGAAATCTGTACATTTCGGAGAGAAATAGAGGATATCCGCTCCAAAATCGAAGCTTCTTGCTCGTGAAACATTTACACTTTCATTAAAGGCGTTGCTGTTTACTGCAGTGCAATGTACAGGTATGTAAGTTTACAGTTGTCAGAGTTCACAATTCTAGCTTCAATTTTTGACTCCCTCTCTCTACTGCTATGTGAGTTGCGTCCAAGATCGCCGTTAATGCCTTGCTATAATAATATATCGTGTATATTCGTATAAATGAAAAATAAACATACCTTCCGTCAGTAGCCGAACAAATTTACAAAAAATGGAGGAGAAATATATAAACATTTTTGCCTTTCGAAAGAGAAAACAGTGGTACACGGCAAGGGCGTAGCCAGGAATTGTCTATTGGGTGGTTTTGAAAGAAGTAAATAGCCTACAAATCAGGGGCAGGATAACTTCCGCCCAAAACCTAGTGAAAATCGAAACAAATTTATATTAGGTTTATTGTCGAAAGTACTAATAAATAGTACATATTATTGAGCTAATGTCAGTTCATTCAATTCACTTAACATCCACGTAAAACCGTTCGTTTAAAACATTCATGTAACGTAAAGTACAACCACTATTATAACGCATACATAAAATTTAATGCATGATATTTCAGGTTCCTGAAACTTTCTATACACTCACATTATCCATTTCTTACTCTCGTGTAGCGTTCCATTACGGCTAATATTGATCTATCACTCGAGATTGACAGCTGATCAAACTCTACCCCCCTCCTGTAAATCAGGAGACTGATATTTTCTGTTCACTGCAGTAAGAAAAGTATGCATTGCTTGATTACAAACTTGAGAAAAATGGGACTCGATTTACAAGCTGTATATTGTGTTTTGAGTGAGGTTTAAAAATATAATAATACATATTCATTTGTTCTCACTTCTAAAGATCCGGAGGTTTTAATTTCACATTCGGGAAATAACCCCATACAGATCTCGTAAAATCTTCCTGTGACAAATCGAATTTCTCCGGATGTGTGAAATATTAAAAGGCTTGTGTCAAGGAAAAAGATTGGAGCGTAAAAACGGAAAAAAGTTCGGGTGAAAATGTTCCTCTCTTAAGCAGGAAATTGAACCCAAAGCCCTTCGAAAGCAATAAAACGAACTTTCTACCTTATTTTCTGTCTCCTCCTATTTCACACACTCATTCTTTTCTGCTGCTAAGTGTTTTCTCTTTATTTCCTTCGCACTTTTTTCAAACCATTCTTAGAAGGCTCCAAAATTGCGTTTTGGAAGAAAGGGAGAGGGTGAAGAATACTCAAAGGATCTTTCTATTCCATCGGCAAACAGAAAACAATCCTAAAAAGTTTGCAGACAGATAAATTAGAGGAAGGGTATGACATTTTATTTTCGTTATATTGTCTCGAAGCTACAATTTTTTGCGAGAAAAATTCATTTTATCCGCAATGGTTTTCGCATTTGGAAAACACACTTTGTAAAGAAGTCTCTTGCTCTAACGATTAAACTGGCTAGGCATGTTATAACATTTTTTTCTTTACTCTAAGTAGGATTGTGCTGGTTTTATTCCCCCCATGGGTTTTTCCTGCCTATCTTCATGTATAGTTATTAAATCCAAGTCTTTTTTCTATTTCTCCATCAAGTTATTACCTTTTATTGTTATTTGCTAATTAGATCTATTTCATTGACGATGGGTTAAAGGAAGAGAAAATATTTGTTTCAATTACATAAAAAATTAGGACGTAATTTATTTATTTACATTTTGTGGATACTTTTAGCTAAATCTACAGATTTAATGTTTTAGGTACCGATTTTCTCTTAAATTTTTGAAACTGTTCTTGTGCGGTAGATTAGTGTTCAAGTACCTGCACAGCCCGTTAAATGGAATATATACGTACAATTGTCTTTAATGAACGAAATTGGGACTTGAGAGTCCCATATTTCATTTAAAGCTTGTCAAAATAATGTACAAATACGAATACATAACATGATATAAGATATTAAACTACGAAACATGTAGATTTTAAACAAGTTCAGAGGTAATCGAAATAAAAGAAGAACAGGAAGGATGGATTTTTGGAGAAAGAAACTGTACTATTTTATCACAGACAAAATGTTTCCACTTCAGGAAAACATCCACAGAGATAGATAGAGTCTATCCACCGGTCGGATCAGACTTTCTCTTCCATTCGTGCATCATCAGTTCATTTCATCACTCAGCTGACCGTAATTGTAGAGATTGGATAATCCGTGAAATATATCAGATCTATAGTTAATACATTCTTCTTCTCTGCCGATGGCACGACTTTCATAGCCAATTTAAGATATATTTTATTTCTTCCTGTACAATAATCTGTGTTCTTCGCACACAATTTTGTATCATTCGAGCATGACTGAATACTCATACATCCGAAACTTAATGGCTGCTAGGTGCTCTCCCTTTGACAGCGCCAATAAATATTCCAGGCAATCCGTCTTCTTCATTTCCCACAGAGTTTATCCTTCCGGAATATTTATCCAATCGAAGGCTTCCATTTTCAGCCCAGAATTTATATATTTTAGAGCCGCAAGAAAATCTCTCCATGTTTTCTCAACGAGGGACGCATCATCATTTGCACGTAAAATCGGAAAAGGGCAAGCAAATAGATACCTATTCAGGGGGCCGTAATCTCGTCAAGACGTGAATAAGTGCCTAAATAAAATAGAGCGTGCTATTCGAGGGCTCATTGTTTGTCATGTTTCAGTCGACTTCTTACGGCTATTTTTACGTCCTTCCTTGCTTATTCTTTTTTTTCGGTAGGATAGAGCGAGAATGGAGCTTTTGGGAAGAAAATAAGGAAAAGGTTTGGTGCCCGTTGGAGAGAAAAAGGATGCGAAACACAGAAAATGGTGCAGGCGAATGAAAAGAGAGTAGTTGGAGAATTGGGCTCGGAAATCTGTACATTTCGGAGAGAAATAGAGGATATCCGCTCCAAAATCGAAGCTTCTTGCTCGTGAAACATTTACACTTTCATTAAAGGCGTTGCTGTTTACTGCAGTGCAATGTACAGGTATGTAAGTTTACAGTTGTCAGAGTTCACAATTCTAGCTTCAATTTTTGACTCCCTCTCTCTACTGCTATGTGAGTTGCGTCCAAGATCGCCGTTAATGCCTTGCTATAATAATATATCGTGTATATTCGTATAAATGAAAAATAAACATACCTTCCGTCAGTAGCCGAACAAATTTACAAAAAATGGAGGAGAAATATATAAACATTTTTGCCTTTCGAAAGAGAAAACAGTGGTACACGGCAAGGGCGTAGCCAGGAATTGTCTATTGGGTGGTTTTGAAAGAAGTAAATAGCCTACAAATCAGGGGCAGGATAACTTCCGCCCAAAACCTAGTGAAAATCGAAACAAATTTATATTAGGTTTATTATCGAAAGTACTAATAAATAGTACATATTATTGAGCTAATGTCAGTTCATTCAATTCACTTAACATCCACGTAAAACCGTTCGTTTAAAACATTCATGTAACGTAAAGTACAACCACTATTATAACGCATACATCAAATTTAATGCATGATATTTCAGGTTCCTGAAACTTTCTATACACTCACATTATCCATTTNACAACATAATAAGTTTGTTGAGTATTGTAACTACTGTGGTTCACAACCCGGTATTCATCAACATCATAGTATTTACACAATAAAATGAAACAGAGCAGGTATTTAGAAGATAATACATTATATTTGGTATATGCATTTAGATTATTACTTGCAGTATCACCTTTACACAAGGTTTTTAGCATCTGAAATTGTATACTGTTTACCTTGTTTATGAGATACTGTGAAGCAAAACCCCATACTTCAATGCCATATCTCATAAGTGATTCAAACAAAGTAAAGTAAATAGTTCTTCTACAGGTAAAAGGTATAAGGTGAACAACATTTGTTAGTCTAGCTAGAACATATCTGAGTTTCCAACAGAGTTTATGTATATGGTTATCCCACGTAAAATGAAAATCAACAGTTACACCAAGGTAGTTTAGTTCAGAAACATTGTTAACCATATCATAATTGCAGTTCACAAAACTTGACATCAAACAATCACAATTATGAAGAGCAATATTAGCCTTACATTGGTTTCCTGCATATGGGGAAAGAATGTGCATAATAGCCGTTTTTTTAATGTTTATGATAAGTCTAATATTCCATCACATACTGTAGTTTTTTAATTATTATTTCTTTTCGATTTCAGAAAAAGCAAAAGAAATTACTGGTTAAGATATAAGATCGAAACCATAATCCCTTGATTATGATTATATCATTATATCTCTTGCATTATATAGCATATATAATTTATTATTATATAAAGAGTTTAATTTGACAATTTTCTTTCAGGCCTTAAGAAAAAAACCCAATATATATGTAACTTTGAGCACCAATCATATTTACATTGGAAATTACTTATCCAAATCTAGTTTCCGATAAGCGCTAAAATACCTATTGTGTCAAAATTACTGGGACTTATATATTGCATAGTATGAACCTGAATTTCTCGAGAGGATCATTTGTAGCGACTGTGCAGATTCTTAGTTTCACAGCTGACCATGTTTTGCTTCGTGAAATATATGCACGTACGCACATTGATTTACCGTGAGCATAAGGTCTTTACGCACCTCCAAAGCTAAGCAAAGAATTTACTTAATCTTTCAAGATCTCATTTCTACTAGGACAGTTTTTTGTCGCATAGCCGTCCAACATCCATCTCCGATGATATTTTCCTGGTCTTTCAAAACATTCCACCACTTTTAAAGTTAATTTTTTTGCGCACATATTTTGTGGGCCTGAGGCAACTAGTTTTGAAGTTTTCTCTACCTCCCTTCATCATATATGCTATTCAAGTGGAGATGCGGAAAGGAGCCGATGGAATGGAAGAATGAGCAGGAAAGTTCTGCGGCCGAAAAAAACTGGAAAACTAGAGATATGATCTGAGAGAGAGTGTGATGAATTGAGAGATGTGCCTCGTAGTTTTCCCATCGCTCCTTTATTCCAGTCTGCGGCAGGTATTTCTCTTTCATATTTTCTGTCCACGGCTATCTCCAGCACACTGCCATCTCCCTTTGCCTATTTTCTTATTCTGAATTGAACTGTGTTTTTTTACCTCGTCTGTTTGCCCTTTTTCTTTCGTAATAACTTCTTCTGCCCTACATTTTAACACCCTTCTATTTTTCTTTCTGTCCATTTGGGCATTTTTTGTCCTTTTCCCCGAAAAGATCTTTTGTCTGACCCCTTTATCTCCTTTTTCTCCTTTTTTCATGCCGCGTCACCGTCCGTTAGTGTTTCTTATCTTTGTCTCTTTATAGCAGCTTATTGAAGATTTTATTTTTTAGGATCTCAGAGTAAAACTCTTGGCTCTTTACAAAGCAGAATACATATATATGGGTGACTAAGATTAGACAACCATCGATAAATAAACTGGATTGCTAGGAAACAAAATATTGAATTTAATCCAAAAATTAATATAATTTTAGTTATAACTGGAAAATATTACCCTGAAATAAAACTTTCCTTTGCCTAACCGAGACTCATTTTCTAGTATCACCTTAATTTCAATCCTAAAGTAATTTTACACATAACTTATTTTAAGGTTAGAGATATATCTGTTCAATTAGGTGTATATGACTTACATTAATGCAAACAATAAAGATAAAGAAACTTGTTAAGAACGCATAACAGACACAGTGAAAGTGGTCCGAATTGATTCGTCACTCAACTGTTATTTGATTCATTAACAAATAATCATCGTAAATCCTACGGAAAAATTTCTTAAAAGTGATCGATCGAAAATAAATTTCCTACAGCATTATGAAACGAAATTTTCCGTACTTTCAAACGACATATCAGAAGCTGTTGACCTTGAAAGCCTGCAGTGCCCCAAGGGAAGTTTAGTGGACCAACTTATGATATTCACTAACATATAATCACCAAGCATAATCCTTGTTTATGATATAAAGAAGCGAGTTCGGTGGTGTGAGAGCCGACGTTCGGACCATCACTCAATTTACATGCGGATTGGCTAGGCCTTGACCATGTATGGGCTGCGCCCTGAATTTAATCACATTTTATTCATTATCAAGTTTTCAAACACATATTCGGCATCTTTTTCATAAATGTAAAATTATTATGTATATCATTCGCAAATCAAACAGCCGAGATATTTTTCAGAATAAGGAAATGTTCATTAAGAATATTTAAGGGTGATTTGGTCCCGATGCATAATTATTTATGGAATAATTTGTTAGATCAACTGGATTGATACCATAATAACTTTATTTCAACTGGCATTTAGCTAAGTTTATTAGAGGGTGATACAGTAGAATCTCGATTATCCGAGTTAATGTGGACCTGGGTTACATCGAATCGAAAACTTGGATATTAATTAAAGAAATGAATAAATAACTTCTATACTAAAATAGAGTAAAGCAAATGAAGCAAATGCGGAAGGGTGCGTAAATTATGAAATAAACAGCTATTTTCAGTATTATTAAGTATCTGTAATGGTAATCTCAGAGTTAAGGAGTGAGCCAATCCTCGATAAATGGACGTTGTAATCGATATGTAACATTATAGGATAAGTAAGGCAGCGCTGTAATTCCCTGTGCAAATGAAGACTAATGAATCTGAGCCAAATGCCAAAGTTTGATTTTCTATGCTGAGTTGAAATGGTGCAGTTACAGCAAAAATAATTTAAGCTGTAATCCGGTACGTATGAGCGTAATTAAAAAAGGCAAAGCTGACAAATATGTACCTTGGATAATACAGCTTCTCGGTTAAGCGGGACTCGCATAATGGAGACTCGACAGTATCAGGTAAACATCTCCCTCATCGGAAATCATAATTAGGACGATCAACCTAGGAGAACTTGATTTCGCTGAAGAGAAAACACCCACAGTGTCTTGAAGATGCAGACCTTTCGTCGATAACTTCCACGAGCGGAGCGCCATACTAGCGACCATCCATCTCTCCGCTGCATGAAATCGGAGGAAATTGTTTGAAGAAGGAGCGCATATGGCGCGGAATTGTGTTGTTTGGATGCGGATGTTTCTGTTTTCAAAGGATAGGACGGATAAATAGATCTCACCGGGAAGTAAGAGGGATGCGGTAGATCGCGGATGACGGTAGTCGAGATTGGCGTCTGCTTAGGATGGAATGGTGGATATTTGGTAAGCGTAGGAAACACGAGAGAGGCGAAGGAGAATAGGATGGGCCAAGGATGCGATGAGGGAGCGAGATACGGAGGAAGTGGGAGCTTTCTCGAGAGGGGAAAGTGGGTATCGTGGAAGTAGATCGTGTTGTGCCACAATGGGCTTTTAAGAAGAGAAAGGGACAGAGAACAATGATTTTGGGCAGAGAAAGGGTTGGGAAATTGCTTTGAGGCGATGGAACCGCCGACGGAATGTTTCGTGAACCGAATAGTTTCCCGACTTAATAGGACGGTGAGGGTTTTAATGTCTGACTTAGCCAAGGCTGTGTTTATTTGAGGGAGTACCTGCGTGACTCCTCTATTTGTAGCCTTTGCTCTTCAAATGTTATCTGTGTAACTCAATTGAAAGGGAGATATTATCTTTTATTCTCAACATTAGGAATATTCTTGCTAAATCCAGCTCTTACTCAAAGGATACAAAGGTGCATTGAATTCATCATTTTAGTTTCCTATGTATGCTCTTATCATTTTTACCAGGGAAGTCGTGTTCTGAATGCATGGTCTCGGTTTTGGGGAAGAACTTCGAGAATGAAAGCAACGACAGAAGCAACAGTTTGACTCGCGACTTCGTAAAAGTAACGATGCAACTTTAAGAAAGACTCGAAATGTGAGACTTTGTGAAAAAAATATGTATTCAATAATATTCAATAAAGGTGGAAAAATTCAAAAGGTGCAATTTAACAAATTTGTTAAAATACATACAGTGTTTATTTCTCAATGCCCATGCAAGCATCCGTTCATAAAAGTTACTGTGTAGTACTCAAAAATGGACGGACGCATCCCCTAACCATGTAATCCGGGACTCAATGCCGGGATCTCAAAGTTGGAATGTTATCATGCTACCCACAAAATTGTAGTTCCGTCCGTACTTCACTCTCTTTAATGTCTGATGTATCTCAGTTTAGATCCTTGTGATATCTTTATCTACGAATAACTAATGTAAAGGAGCGATGTTTCTTTAAAATAGTTTCAGGGATAATTGTTGAAACTTAAGAAATATATAATACTATTCGAAAATCTCCATCGATACATTAGATATACATTTATGCCTATCAAAATCATTATTTTGGAAATATTATCGATTTTAAGAAATTCACGGAAGATATCTCGTTCAAAATGTCATTTTCCATAACTGCAGCTGAAGAAATATTTCACTAACTAAATGCCACTTTAACTATCCAAGCTGCAATCACGCGAAGATGTCCTTTGGGATTATTTTCCTTACATTATAAATGACATAAGGTAGTTCTCACAGAATATACGGCTCATATACTTCTACTCCTTTTATTCTTTAATAGGACCCTACCAGGTCTGAGCCGAAGAAGTCTATTTTTATAGAAACGACTCCTTAAACTATACCCTTATATTCGTATAAATAAAATAATTGATACAGCTAATCTCGTTTTAAAATTTGTGTGGACGGTTACATTTCCATGGGTTAGAAAATTTTTTTTAGTCAGTAAATCAGTGGCTATCCAGCATTCCTTTTAATTTCAGAAATAGAACGAAAAAGATTTATTGTCCGGGAACTTGTTGAGCATCGCGTGTCTGAAAGAAATCTGAATATGCGAATTTCAGAGGAAGAGAATATTTTAGTATTTTCAGTCTTCTCAGAAATTTCCGACGCGATATAAATTACACAGCGATCAGATCAAATCCCCAGGAATGCTTTTGTTGCCCTTAAATAATAGTAATCGTTTTTACGTTGGCTTTCGCTGCCATATTTTAAGTATATACTATCTCTTTTCCCTGAAGTGAAATAAATAAATTACAGGCGCCATAAATAAATGATAGGATCAGTTTTCCACTAAACAGGCCAGCATTAAGATTCCAGACGATTCTTTAGATGGAAATGTAACGTAAAACTCGAAACCTACTTCCATCTAAGATGTTATATTACGAAAATGTGTTTCCGTGTGGAATTTCATTTGTATCTAGAATCAAATTGGCTTTGGTATGCAAATTTTAAATGGATAAAGAGTGTAAATAAATACTTGGAATATGCTCATACTTGGAAAAGATATATTTGAAAAATAACTCGTAAATTATTTTCATAAAAGATGTCTTAAGCGGAATTATATACTACCTTCCTTTCAAGTGCATGTTGTAATGGAACTCTAATAATAATTCAGTCATTGCAGTAGTAGATATTGCGGTATTTAGTCAAATATGAGTTTATCTATTGCCCATATGTATGGTTTTTACAAATGCTATTGATCTGTTGAACGCTGTTCAACTCGCAATTTTTAATATCGAGACAGCGATTGCAATGCAGTGTGCTTTTGAAAGTCGAATCCGAGCGAAAAGAGCTTGTGGCTGAAGTTTTTCATCCCTTCCCACCTCTTGAAGGGGAGGAAAGTTAATTACATCGCGAGAAGTCTTTGGTTGGCAGTTAAAGAGGAGGGAAAGAGAGAGGAAAGCCATGAGCAGTAGTTCTTTAAAATAGGAGCCGAGTTATTCAAGTCTGCCGCCATATGCTACCCAGCCCTTCTTTTTGAAGGAAGCGGTTGAATAATTATTCTTTATTTCCTCTCTACTCCTTACTTTCTCAGGAGCTCTTTAACAATAACTCTTTGAATTTAATAACTATAGGTATATATGCTGGAAAAGGTTGACTGAGGGAGCCCGAACTAATAATGATTAAATATTAGCCACTTCTAGTAGTCAATGCCTACACATTCTAGAAAATTATGCGAGTACTATTGCCTAAAATAAAATATCTTGAGTCCTGGATCGTTTTTAAAACCTACTTCTAATAAGGTACATTATTTTTTCATACGCATAAGTTATTGAAAAAAAAAAGTTAGGTGTTAATTAATTTAAAGAGATTCAGTGTTTTACTTACAAGTATACTGCCGCCAAGGAAATGACCCTTGCTCGCAGCACAATTAATTAGTGTCATATCACTCACCTGAAAATAAAGAAAGAGTTCTACATTAATTCGTGAAGTAGAAATACTTCCTATTGAATATTATTAGTTTTTTAATGATATTACAGTTTGAAGGAGATGAAATTTTATCATAGTTGATTGCATTTTGTTTAAGCGTTACAGAATCTGGATGATTCCCTGTACATAAGGAAATAAAATTATTTATATAATACACTTTCCATGATAAGCAATAACGCAATGAGGATATCACACCAGGAAGAGACATTCCCGTTAAGTGAAGCTGTAACAGTGCGAGGAGATTGATCATTTTTCGGTATTTCGCTATCCATTATTCCTTCAACATCTATAAATATTGCTGTACTCCTCCACGTTATAATTCACTTGACACCAGGATACGGTGATAAATGGTAACTACCTGCTTCAAAGGGACTATAACGATGTACATGTCAGCAATTTATGCGATGTAGTGCGCGTTCCATTTTATATGGAAGGCCCTCCGCAATAAAAATATCCTCGGAGTCCCTTCCGAAACCCCGATTAATATATACTGCCTTAATAGACAATGGAATTAGCTATCCATTTCCGAGAGACCGGAAATTTTTTTGAGCCTCTGCGCACGAAAACAATTCACGCCGCCATTATAGAGACCCAAAATGGCATTCACGTTCCCCTGGCAACGATTATATCCTCGGATCCACTCTTAAAGGCGCTCACTTCGGTGGACCTTTTTATAGGATTCATTAAACCCGGGAGAGTCCCTTCAGCCACGATTTTAAGCTCCCCAACCAACATAATCGATATGCAATTTTTCCCGCGATCTTCACTTCTCCCTCTTTCACTAGAGACCACTTTCCGAGCGGCTCTCCAAAAGGGAGAAGAGGGAAGGTGGGAAGATGCGAAGAAAAAGGGGGACAAAGATGAGTTGGGGTTCCTTCTCACCGCTTTTTTATTTCCTAAAATACGTGCTGGAGGAAGAAAGAAGCGAGCGAAGATCTGAGAGAGAGAGAGAGAGAGAGAGGCGGCGGAAAATAGCGGCAGATAAAAATGACAAAGGGAGGAAAGAAATTGTGGGAAGGTTTGGGGAGGGATTTATGAAAGGGTGGAGGGAGATGAGGGGTGGTGGAAATCTGCAGGATCGGACATATTCCCACGGAGAAATGGTGGAGAGAAGTGAAGGAAACAATGTGAGGTGGGAGAGAGAAATGGGTGACGAAGGGGCCGATGACGGGATCTCCGAAATGGATGAAGTGAGGGTGAAGCAGGGCTAAGCGTTGTTTATGCGAGGAATTCTCATCTTAGAGGCATTGCGTACGTTCTATGGAGAACTTCTATTGGTACCAGCAAATATGCCCCCGCTTGTTTTCAATTGATAGAGACTAGAATGCTATTGATTGATAACTCTCCCCTAAATGATGTATATTCTGCCACTGTTTTCTTCCTGTGGGTTCACTGCTTCAGTGTAGTGACTTCAGATGACAAATTTAGCTTTTGATACCCATAGCAAGATTTAGGGACTTTACGGTTAGGTAATGGGGTTAATGATATAAGACGCGATGATATTTCTGATATTAAAATCATGAAGAACGAATAGTTCTAAATGTATCTTTTATTTTTACTATTCATAGATTCTCGCAGTTAAAAAATGCACGAGACTGCATTTAGAGTTGGCTTAAATTCGGTAACTTCAATCCAAAATTAGAAACAAAATTTAAAAGTTTACATTTGAAATTATAAACGCCATCACCAACTTAAAGAATCATGGCATAATTCGATTTACCATAAATAATACATATTCAGTAGATTTAACTTCTGTATCGCACGAAATATATCTCCCTGAAAGTAATTTTCAAATGAACAGTATGAAATGAAAGAATGTTTCTGGGAAAGACGAACGGGGACTTAACTCTCCCTCTACTCCGGGTTTTGTCAGCTGCCTGATATTGATTAGAAATCGTAAGATAAATATCCAATAATAAGGCAGACCATTTACCCCGTTTCTTACGGTACTGTCCCGTCTTCGAACGGTTCATCCCACTGTCTTCCACAAAATTGTCCCAGCATCTCGAATTTGCTTATTTGGTGGCAATCAAAGCAAAGTTAGTATTCCATATTTTTAAATTGTTTTCCTTGATATGGAATAAGACGATTATTGAATGAATTATACCTCATTGCTAATGTATAGGAAAGAATTGCCAGCGAAAATAAATTGCGTAATTTAAAAAACTTAAGGTGTATATAGTATGGATGACAAGTAATACACGTCGAGATAAGGTATTTGGTGTCGTGTAGAATGAAAAGAGGCGTTGTACCTTTTAACAACAACGTGACGTCACCCGACGATGACGATCAATCGTCGAAACCTGGTCGTGGTTTCTTGTTAAAGAAATAGTTGTTGAAAAAGTACAACGCCTCTTTTCATTCTACATGATGGCTTTTCACAACGTCTAGGCTATGACTAGGAATTTTACTTGGTGTCGTATATGAGTAACTTGACGATTTTCTACGATCTGAAATTACTGAGTTTCAATGAGTTCGATATAATAAACACCAACATTGTTTGGTATATGAAGTTTATACAAAATCTAAAGTGATAAATGTATAGTGATTGGTAACGGGTAATTTCGAAAAAATAAGAAGAAATCAAGGATTTACTTTCCATAGAATTACAAATCACAATTCTGTGGAAAGTAAATCTTGGATTTGTTTTTCGTTTTTTTAAAATGAAATTCCACCACATTTCACTTAGTACTTTTAATTTAGGGTAATTTAGTCTTTTTCTTGTTTGAAAGGGAATTCTCATCCAGCTTTAGTTGAATTCATTGCATACAACTCTAGAGACTCGTTTTGTGGGTAAATTACTTTCAAAACTAAAATAACCTGAACAGCCTTTGGAACACAAACGAATAAACCCCAACCAAGCAGCTCTCGTTTTAAATATAACTCAAATTCCTAAAATTATATTTGTTCTCCGTCGATGAAATCAGAATTTACTTTGGGGAAATTGTGTTTGTTTTAAATCAACCACCGTTAATGACCGATCATGAAATCGTACAGAAATTAATTCGGGAATTAAAAGTCGAAATTTGTTATAAAAAATCCTCCCTCTGTTTCTTCGATATGAACATCGATTGAATTGAAACATCCTCGTGTAACGCCGTTGTGTGCGTGCGTGAGATAGACGCGGAAGAGAGAACGGGCAAGGTTGGGTGATAGTGGAAGAGCTCGATGGCGATAATGGGAAGTTGGCCGGGGAAGCAATTTGATGGCGTTAGAAGTTGAGAGGGAAGAATGTTCTGAAGTTGCGGATGGATTGATAACAATCCCTCAGGGGTCCAGATTTTATTGTCTTTAATAGTGGAATCAACCCAAAGCTGGATTCGTCACCCTGAAATAGCTTTCCAAGAACTCCGAATTTCTTTAAAGTCATCCGTATCTTTCGTATGTATCGTACCCCGAATTTTTCATATCTTTGAATAAATTCGTTTCCTAAAAGTGTGATTCGTTTCCAGAAAGTATATGAATTGACTGTATGAGCTGACAAATATTGTTCAGAGGTACCAAGTCCGTTTTCAATTTTCAAAATAGTCGTATTTTTGGTAGGAGGGAGAGATTGAGGAAAATGTGACAATGCGAAGGAGAAACTAAGTCTGTAAACGAAGAATACATCCTGGCGTGAACGTCAGGATTGGAAGCAGGAAAATTCACTGTGATAAGGTATTTAAAAATCGATTTTGTTTATTTATTTGACGAGATGAATTGCGGAATTGTCGGTCGCAGTGGCTATTCTTAGGCATCCAAGAATTCATGAGTTTAAAAATAAAATTGATTTCATCGTGGTTCTATAAAATATACATTAATTGATGCACTACCTGTGCGCACTTACTTCGTAATTGTTGCAATATTAATCCAGTGAGAGCATTTATATTACTATAACAAGAAAATGTATGACTCTTCTATGGAAATAAAATTGTGTTGACAAACTTTTGTAAGATATGCTGCTAAATAAGCAAGGTTGCTACACGACGAAAATGCAATGCCTGTAAATCGAGCAAAGCATTGACAGATTTTCCCGCATATTTTGATATTTAAATCTTCAACCGCATTATATATCGAGTTTCTATCCTTTGGAAACAAATTATGTACAATTAACTTACGTTAAATTTTAACAATAGAATAGTGGAGCTGGAGTCGCCTTCGCAAGAATTGGAAAAATACATTAAATACAAATATTTTCAACTTTTATTGCATCTTTATGACTGATGCATTGTTAGAGATGGTTGCCCTAGGATCCTTAATTTGCGTACGGGAGTATCAATTTTAGAAACTTGTTTTCGAGGGATTTAGATTCTGTTGTCTCAACTTATGGCATATTATAAAAGGATAAATGTTAGGTTAAAATTTGTTTCACCTATCAAGAGAAAGATTTTTAGAATAAAAAATCAATTTTTAGATGACATCCATCAAGTGCTTTAGAATATTTTACAGTTTAGAGAGTATTGTCCCAATCAAAAACTTTTAATAACTTAATAACTACATACGCTACATTCTTAGTAACAATATATAATAAATGAAACATGGAAATGAAAAACGTTTTTGGAACAAGCAAATATTTCGCAAATACGAAGCATCTTTCAATTATCAATTATTTGCAGGCTTTAAGGAAGAGGATTTAAAAGCA